>JAWRVF010001880.1:0-36492 GCA_036785485.1 Physcomitrellopsis africana | reverse complement strand
GGAATTTTTCCAAACTTCAACAACCTATAAATTTTAATCCAACTGTCTCAAACTACTCCAAATTTACATGAATTATTGATGTAGTTTTTACAACTACCACCACAAATTTCAACCGTTGATTTGTTACCGATCTTTAGATATCGCCAAAACCCTAGCAGTAGCTTCAAATCCTTGTTTACAAACACCTATGTACTAAATTCTTCATTCTCACAATCTAAAAGTTCAAATGCTATGAAACTTTGATGTATAGCTTTTTAGCATAATAATACATCTTTTTGAAAAGTTTAAGACAAAAATTCATCCAATAACTCAAGATATGGCAAATTCCATCACCATCAACAGAACAGCCTACTTATTGCCTTGGAATTCGATTTGCTGACTTTGACTCCTAATATCTCCTTCTTCAAAACTTCAAATGTAGTAATTCTTCCTCATTAGATGTAGATCTTGAAACCTCCTCTTTAATTGCACCTCTTGATTTCTAAAAGCTTTTGTATAACTCCTCCAATCCTCAAAAATATGACAATAGATACAAATTGTACATCCTAACTTCAAGCGCCTACTCGTCCCTCATTAAAACTCCAAATCCCTAGATTTTTATACCAAAATTGTAGTCCAAAAAACAAGCTTTCTAACCCTAGTCTCTGATTTTCTAATGGCTTCCTTGAAGTTGCCAAAATCTTTGTTAAGATCGCAAGCAACCTCCTCAAAGTCCATTGGATATAGTATTCAACCAATAGGGATGAAGTTCTCCATTCCTTGCCTTCATCCGACCATGCCTTGATTTCATCTCTTCCAATTAGCCTCCTACTAGCTTAAATTTTCATCTTTAGGCTCCCACCTTCTTTTAAGGCTTCATACTAAATATTTAGATCTATGTAATTTAAATCCCATAACCAAACTAAGTAAAAATCTAAAATAAATTTTCTTACACCAACCTCCTTTAATTTTCTTTACTAACCATTCTAACACATATCTAAACCTATAAACATATTATGTATTTTGAGTGGATTTTATATATTGTAAGCAATTATAATATGACCCCGTGCAATTAGAATCTTGTGTAACTCCTAATAAAAGTCCTATCCTCTCCTCAGAACCGTCTTTTTGTTTTATAATAAATGTCTATTTGGAATCTAAAAATCACAAAGCCTTTGTCTTACTAGATTCAGGAGCCTCAACATGTTTTTTAGATAAAGAATTTATTAAAAATCATAGAATATCTTCAATACAGAAAACTAAACCCGTACATGTAAAAGTCATAGATGGTCGCCCATTATCCTTTGGAGATGTTACTCATGAAACCCTTCCTATAAATATAACTATAGATGGTCATAATAATTGTGTAATCTTTAATATAATTAAATCTTCTTCTAATCCAGTCATTTTAGGTTTATCATGGCTAGAAAAATATAATCCTTGAATAGATTAGATTTCTCATAGACTTGACTTTTTTCAAAGCATTAATAAGAGTTTTGTTAATTAAATAACGATTCATAAGCCTAGTATAGTAAAATCCATATTTATAGGCTTAAAAGTATTTATAAATATAGAAAGATCATCTTTTGCTATTTATGCTACATCCATTTTTGATGGTGGAAAGACTTCAAGTGGCATTTCAAGCCAATATCAAAATTATCAAGATATTTTTGAAAAAAAAAATGCAGATATTTTTTGGAGCATCATCTATATGATTGCTCAATTGATCTCAAAGAAAGAACTCAGCCTCCATTCAGACCAATCTATAGTTTATTACAAAATAAATTGGCTAAATTCAAGAAATATATTGATGAGAATTTGGCCAAAAATTTCATACGCCATTCAAAATCTCCAACAAGAGCTCCTATCTTGTTTGAAAAGAAAAAAAATGGATTACTACAGATGTGTACAGATTATCCAAGGCTCAACAAAATTACAATAAAAAATAGATACCTTCTATTTTTAATATCTGGACTTTTTGATCAATTGAATCAAGCTAAGATCTATATAAAAATAGATCTAAAAAGAGCATATAATCTAATATGCATCAAAGAAGGTGATGAATGGAAGATTGCATTTCAAATAAGGTATGGACATTTCAAATATAATGTCATGTCTTTTGAACTTATGAATGTCCTAACTGCTTTTCAATATCTTATGAATGATATTTTTTGTGAGTTTTTGGATGATTTTGTTGTCTCTTATTTAGATGATATTTTAATCTATTTTAAGAATATAGAAGAATATAAACTTCATGTTTGTTGTGTGTTACAAAATTTTTATAGAAATTGAATAGCTAGATCAAGAATTATTGAACTCTAAAATTTTAGAAGAAATAAGTTTTTGCAGGTGAATAAGGTTTTGAAAGGTTTTGTGGCAATTTAAACCTTTTTGTATAAACCTACTTAATTACAAAAGGTTTTATCAATAAAAATTATCTTTTGTAATATTCTTATATTATTTGTCTTTTTTATTAAGAACAAATCATTTATTGGACTCTTATCAACAAGCTTCAAATAAATTCTCTACAACCAAATATCCAGTGTATTTCCAAATAGAAATTGACGCTGTTGTATTACGTATTGTCTTGTTCGGGAATACACAGGGCACTTGGTTGTAGAAGGTAAAGTTATGTATATAAATAATCAAGAAATTCTAATAGGTTTCATCCATATATAAAGAATATGATTCAAAGTATTTTAAAACACTCCTCTTAATAACATCAACTATACATACACTCCAATTTCTTTGTTTCTTTTATAATTAAGCTATTTTTTATAATTGTTTGTAAATCCTAATTCTAATTAGTGAGCTTTGACAAGCTATAACTTTTATTCCGACCATCCGCTTAGTGTGAAATTTTGCACACAAATGCTAGTATAAGCCTTTTATATGCTTAAAAATATTTAGCTCAATCCAACTTACAAATTGCAAGAAAATACCCAAAAAGCGCACTGATGACACTCGGCCGCTAATTTGAAAATTGATGCAGAAACTCTAGTGGTGATTTCTCCTTCTTTCATTGTTAACTTCAACTCAAACTAGGTATATAGCTCAACCTATAAGTCTTCTATCACCATACCAAAATTTACATTGATCTAATTAGTGGATCTTTAGTTATCATAGAAATCCTATTTAACCCTAAACTGCCAACTTCCAACAATCCTTTGTATCAAAGCTCAAACATCTCCTGATTGCATCGCTAGATTAATACAAATTTTTGTATATACTTAGCACATCCAACAATCCAAATAATATTAAATTTTGAACCATAGATGCTACACAAATTGCACAAATCTCTCAATAATGCAAGCCATCATTGTCTTATATAAAATCCAAATTACCAATACATACCTTGACTTTGAATAGTGATTGCTAAGTCTTCCAAAATCCTATGGTAACAAGCTAAATGCTCCTAGAATCTCCTTTAAGCTGGCTATCCAATCCTAATTGCTAATCTTTGAATGTCTTGAACACCTGCCTTTGGTGGTCATTTACGTGGCTAAAGATCTGATTTCAACCCTGTCTCATATCTAGTCACCCCCTGGGTATTGATCTAACTTATTTTAAGGGTTTTTAAACTTAATCCTATCCTCAACTCAACCTTGGTATCTACCATACTAACTATTTACTTCTTTTATTCTATTTTTATTAACTTATGGTTTTTTTAAAAGCCGTGAACTAGTTTCTACAACCTAGAAGAAAATTTTAATAACTAACTTTTATCTTTTAGCTATTAGAGCAAGAATTAATCTAAGAGGCTTCTATAAATCTTTTCTTAAGTATCTTAAGTTTCTAATAATCCAAGATAATTAAATATTAAATAGAATTTATCCTTATTCATACTTTTTATTATATAAACAAGTTACAATATGACAACGCTATACAACATCATATATACGGATCACAAGAACCTTGTATATTTCATGTCAATATGCGTGTTGAATCATCACCAAGCTTGTTGGAGCATGTCTTTATCAAGATTTGAGTTTATTATCACCTATCGGCCAGAAAAACAACAAGGTCTATCCAATGCCCTTTTTAGACGTTCTTATTTAGTACCAAAAGAAGGAGATTCGGCTTTTGATCAACAAAAAATGATCCTTTTGAAGTCGGAGCAATTGCTTAAAGAACATTGATTGTTGATTTCACTTTTGTAAAGCAAATTGAGTCCAATATGTCTTCAGATCTTCTTATCCATGAGATTAAGAATAATTTATTTAAGTCTTATGATACTTCCAAGTTTGAGTTCAAGAACAATTTATTTTATTTTGAAGGACGCCTATATATTTTAAAAGGTGTAGCGTGACTACATACTCTGGAAGCTCGTCACAACCTCCCTATGATAGGACATTTTAGATATAATAAGACTTCAGAGCTAATATCAAGAGATTTTTGGTGGCCTCAGATGTAGAAGGCTATTAAAAATTTTGTACAGTCATGTGACGTTTGTTCAAGATTAAAAACTCCTCGTCATCGACCTTACGGACTTCTTCAACCATTATCTATATCAAAACAATCTTGGTCTTCTGTTTTTATGGATTTTATTACGAATCTTTCAAAGTCAAGTTTATATAACTCTATATTTGTGATTGTAGATCATTTTACCAAGATGGCACATTTTGTATTGTGTGTAAAATCTATTACAAGTGAAAAAATATCTAAACTCTTTCTTGAAAATATCTATGACTATCATGGATTATCAAAGGATATTATATCAGATAGAAGAATACAATTTGTATTAAGATTTTAGAGGATCCTTTTCAAAATATTGAAAGTAGATATAAAACTATCTTTAGCTTTCTATTCTTAAACTAATAGAGAAACGGAATCAGTAAATCAAATTTTGAAACAATATTTGAGATGTACTATCAATTATCATCAAGATGATTAGACAACTCTTTTGTCAATAGCAAAGTTTGCTTATAATAATTTGATATATTTATCTACTCAACTAACTCTATTCTTTGTAAATTATGGTTATCATCCACGACCTCATACTTTTGACTTTTCAAAAGCTGATAATCTTGTAGCAGAAGATTTGGCAAATCGATTGTCAGAGCTACATGCAACAATGAAGGCTCAATTAAAGAAAGCTCAAGAACAACAAAAAATTAATACAAATGTCTATCATAAGGAACAACCTTGATTCTACATGGACAATAAAATATGGTTACTTTGTCATAATATCAAGACTATTTGTCCTTGCGACAAGCTATATTCCACATATCACTATTCAAGCCATACAAGATAGTAGATATATAAAAATGAAGACAAATGCCACCGCCTCTTATAGAAGTGGACAATAATGAAGAATTCAAGATAGAAGAGATTTTTGATTCAAGGTGGTACCAAAATTGACTAGAATATCTTGTGCATTGACACAGGTACAATATTAGTGAATGCACATGGAAGCCATCTGGAAATCCAATAAATGTACCAGCAAAAGTCAATGCGTTTTGTCGATGACATTCATCAAAACCAAGATAAAGAGTCAAGAAAATCTTTTCTATAAAATAAAGCATGTTTTATAGAGATTTCATTTTATGTTGTATCATTGTTTGTTATTTTTTTAAATTTGTTCATGCTAAAGAGATGGAGGATCAACAACCAACAAATTCAACTTAAAAACCATCATTTTTTAACTTACCAAATGAGACATTATGACTATCACAACCTTCAAGATAAGAGAATAGAGATAAAGACCTTCAAGAACAACATGTTCTTCCTTGGATTGATGGAAAAATATAATGTGTTTGATAACACAACTTTAGAAGAGACTCCCGATATTTGGTGATACTCTTAAAAGTAGGAACTACTTCTGATGGTATTTCAAATATTTTCATTGAAGGAAATTATAAAGGCCTCAACAATGATCAAATAATAGGATGGTTTTTTCACCTTAATATGGAACACTATCAAAGGCTGAAAAGACCTATCAATTACCTTCGAAGAGAACAAAAGTCACAGTATGTGGCAAGCATAATTCGACGTATCCTAGACTTCTTCAACATGTAATCACTACTCCTCATGGAACTTGTCCTTAGAAAGAGGAATAATATCACGGACATAAGATTTATTTTAATAATTATGTAGTTAATATAGATTGATAGAGACACATAAACTAAATTAATATCTTATAGAGAAGCTTCTTAGAAGCTTTATAGATGCAGAATCACCTTTATACATGTTTATAGGTAATTGGTAGGTTAAAAATTTGGCCAACAAGCTAGCCACGTATCGCATATATTGATAGCTTGTAGAACAAGCTAACCATGTATCGTACATGTTGATAGCTTGTGGAACAAGCTAAGTATGTGGCGCACATATAGGAAACTTGTCTTGCAAATTAGACATATGTAAGAAGTCCTATAGAATGCTGCCACAAATCTTTTAAATAGATAGTATATATAGAGACAAGAATGAAGCCTTCTTCACTCTTATCAACTCCTTTCATGCTTTTAATCTAGTTCAAGAGTCTCTTGTATTTTCTAGTCCTTGGCAATAGCCATTCCAGTTTCTTCTTGAATATACATATTCATTATTTCTATTTTTTCATTTTCTTTTGACATAGTTTTCACTAATTTATGCATCTATTTTCAATTCATGTGTTTTATAGTAGGTGAATAAAGTATTGAAGGATTTTGATATAATTTGAGCATTTTGTACAAATTAAAGGGATTTTTGGAAGCTAAGACTTTTTGGAGGTGAAAAGATGAATATATAGAGTTACGATAATATTTTTGATATAAAGATGAATTTATAAAAAGAGATTATGGATTTTTTTTAAGTTTATTAAAAATATTATTAATTAAAAATTAATTAATTATAATTTTTCATAAAAAAGAATACTTAAAATATTTTAGATGCTATAAAAAAAATTATGTATAAACCTATTTAAATATAAGAAGTTTTTATTAATATAATATTTTTTTAATATTATTGTATTTATTTGTCTTTCTTATTAAGAATAAAAAATTTATTAGAATCTAGTCAATAAATTATAGGTAAATTTTCTATAGTTAGATATTCAATATATTTTTAAATTGAAAATCATGCCAAATGATAATATATCTTTTATTAAATATTTTGCAACATGAAGAATCAATAGCTTGTAGCTTTATTTTAAGATTAGATATCAAATGAAGCACTTAAGTTATATTAACCTTTATGACAATGAAATCATAATGAAGATCCTCAAGAAAGACATGTCTTTTGTCAAATAGATGGCAAGATACAACATAATTGGTACTACAATCTTAGAAGAAACTTTTAATGCTTAGTGATTGTTAATTAGCTTGATTAATTTAGAATTAGATTTGAATCAATAGGATTTAGAAAATAAAAAAAATCTAGACCAATATTAAGTAGATAATAAAAAAAACTTAAACAAATGAGTACAAGGCATGTCAAAAATGCCTAATCCACTTAACAATCAAATCCTTAATTAAACTAAAATTTAAATTATAAATTATAAGGTGGACCAAAAGTACCCAATTTATTTAAGATATAAATATTAAAAATTAGATTAGAGTAGGACAAAATAATAAAGTAGCTACCTAAGCAAAGACAATTAAACACTGTCATATTATATGAAGTCTTGCTTTAGATATTTGACTGTGGAAGATTAAAAAAAAAAAATTATAATAATAAGTCCTAATATCTCAAATAGAATTATATAAAGTATAATTAAAGATTAATAAGTATATTAAACCATTAAAGAAGTTCAATTAAATTTTTAATTAATTTTAAAAGAAATACAAAGAAATCTTAAAGAATTTTCAAAAAAATCATAAAAAATCATAAAAAATAATTTAAAAAATAATTTAAAAAATATTAATATAAAAATATAAAAGAAATATTAAAATAAAAATCTTTTGAAAATATTAAAAATAGAAATCATAATCAAATCCTAATTAAATCCTAATCATATTCTAAACGATAAACAAATCCTAATAAAATCCTAGTAAAATTCTAATAAAATCTTAGTCAAATACTAGTCAAATCTTAATCAAATTCTAAACTATAAACAAATCCTAATAAAATCCAAATTAAATCCTAATCAAATCCTAATCAAATCTTAGTTAAGTCCTACTAAAATCTTAATCAAATTTTAATCAAATCCTAATCAAATTCTAAAATCTAAATAAATCTTAATAAAATCTTAGTAAAATCCTAATAAAGTCCTAATAAAGTCCTAATGAAATCTTAATCAAATCCTAAATAAATTCTAACAAATTCTAATTGAATCCTAATCAAATCCTAATTAAATCCTAATAAATCTTATAATAGATTAAAATATCAATAATTAATAATTATACTATTTTTTATATAAAATTTGTACATCTTTCAATAACTAATTTAGCAACAAGTATAAATTTTTTTAAAAAGATTCAATTTATCAAATAGAAGATAAATCCAAAACTATGCTCGAGTGTAGACTAGCCTCCTTTTCCAATCTTAATGCCAATTTTCTAGTACCAATATTTCCTTTTTGCATCATTCAATTGCTTCCAAAATTTATAAATATATAGAAAATTAAGTGTACCACCCACATATATAGTTATCACTTTAATCCAATTAATAGATTATTGGATATTTTAAAAATCCTTACTAACCTTCAAAATCCAATTTCTAAAACTATGATTGACTTAAACTTTAATAACCTTAAATGTAACCATTTGATTAAGTTTAAATTTATAGCATTCATTCAACACAATTATAATTGCAAATCCACAAAATTTCATCTATAAAACTACTATCAAACTTATAAAATTTTTAAAAATATAAACTCTTTTTAATTTTATAAAAATCCAAGTCACCTAAAACAACCTTAACTTTGCAAAGCTCTTACAAAGTCAAGATCTATTTAAATCATTTACAACTAATGCTCAAAAAAACCATCTAAAGTTTTCTCCCAAATTCCACTTTCCAATTTGCAAAAGAACCTTTCTTTTGCCATATACATATAGTTTTGTACTTCAAGGTTTTATTTTAATCCAGGTTTCCAACTCATCCTCTTTGGATATCAATTGTTAGAATTTTGAAGTAAATTTTATTTAAATCTATTTTTAATTATTTTCTAACCATATTTATATTATTTTTTTAATCTATTTTATTTTTTCTTATTTATATAAATAGAAGTCTCTTCCATAAAAAAATAATATTATTACTTTTTAATTTTTACAAACTCTTTGTCTATTATCTATATTTTTCTACTATATCTTTTTAATTAAGCTCTTCTATAATAGAATCCATATTCTTATCTTTCTCTATATAGTCATATTATAAGATGACAAATACGATAATTAAATAAGAGTAGTATAAGTGTATAATAAATCTAAGTTGAAGGGATTTTTTTTGTGATTTTAGTTACCTATAGAATCAAATGTTCCATCTAAATTATTTATATAGATTTTATTTTTATGATGCCTCTTTTTATTCTTTCTTTTTTATACTAATTAAAATAATATTACCACAATCTATCTTGTAATTATAATTGATACTTAATTCTTTATCATAGAAGTTTTATTTTTAACTTATTAATTTTAATAGAAATTAATTTTATTAAATTATGCTACAAACTAGCAACAATATAAGATAATACTATTTAAAGGTCTTTTGGAATTGGTTACTAAGTCTTGACTAAACTCACTACAAAATTTGGTTAATTCTAAAATGTTGAATTTTGGATCAAGATACGTCCATATTACCAAAATTTAAATTGGAAGATTCATACAAAGAAGTTTTAATTTTGGATTAAAAAATATTAGTTTTTTTTAATCTCCACTCTCTTTTAATTTTTTATATTTTTAATAAGGATGATTCTTTTAGTTAGAATATCTATTTTATTAATATAATATGTAAAAATAATAATAATACTACAGGAGGTAGATACTATACCTAATAAAATATAAAATATATTATTTGAAAATAGTTATGACGGCCTCAATAATGATTAAATGATAAGATGGTCTTCTTATCATATATTAATCTTAAATATAATATTAATTACAAAGATATTTTGTCAACAAAATCATCCATCTTAAAAAGATATTAAACAAAAAAAAAAAAAAAAAAAAAAAAAAAACGAAAATAAGAAAAGCTTATAATTTGTGGTCCAAAGTTTAAACCTCTTCTCATATAACCTTTGGTCTAGATTTTAATACTCTAAATGTATAATCATCCATAATACAATAGTTTGGAACTTAATCAAAATCTATTGTGAATTCAATCAAGATTCAATTCTAAATTCCAAAAGTCTCTTAACGGTATTATCTTGTATCAAATGCTTATTTGAAATATTATTTATTATTGTTAATTTAGCAAAAATAAATAAGTTGAGGACAAAATCTTTATTGTAAAGAATTCCATATTTACCACAATTATTAAAAAAACTAATAATACCATGTTATTTTGAGCAAAATATAAAAGATAAGAATATAATAAAATAAGATAGAAAATTAAGATTACATATGTTATTCAAATGAGATGTCAATTCAATAGAATAATAGCAACATTAAAGAAAAAAAAGAAATTGCTTCAACTTAGTCTTATTGTATATTTATACTATTCTTATTTGATTATGGTGGCTAGTTGTTCTTGCTTAAGTAGCTACTTGTTGTTATATCATAATCTAATCTAACTTGAATATTTAATTTTTAAGTGGATTAGATATTTCTAGTTTTTTTATATTTTATAATTTAAATCTTAATTAAACTAGGATATTTACTTTTTAGGTGGATTAGATATTTCCAACTTGTCTTAGATTCCTATGTTTTATTATCCTGATTTTTAGGGAATCAAGTATTTTTTACTTGCTTTAGGCTTATTAGTCCAAATTTTTTTTACTATTTAGATTCTATTGATCTAGATCTATTATTAAGTTAATTAAGTTGGTTAATATTTTAAAATAAGATATTATCAATGATTAAAGAGATTTATCAATTATCTTTGTATGGAATATAGATAAAAGTTTTTTATTAATACCGTTTAATAATTCTTAGATTTCATTAGCTTATAAAGTAATTTGACTATTCTTTATAAAAGTTGTTGTCTAAAAGAGGAAGTAATATAATAGATGCTTATATTGCTTAAATAAATAAAAATAAATAGAAATAAATAGAAACATGTTGAAAAGATAATATCTTCTTTAACAAGCTTAAAAGAAGTTTTTTTGATACAGATTAATTATTTAGACTTCTATAGAGATATTACTTGAATATTATTAGTTGTCCTACAAGTTTTTTATTTTTAGGAAGTTGCTTTGGAAGCAACCTATAACTTTACACATAAGCCGTAAGTCTTGTGGTCTCTAGAAAGCTTCTATTAGATCTTTTTTTTAGCTAGTATATATGGAAGGAAGACTAAATCCATCTTTAGTCTTGTCAATACTTTTCTTATGTTCCAATCTTAATTTAAGACTTTTTAATTTCTTTATATTTGATAGTAGTTATTCTAATTATTTTCTATCTTATAATTATTTTTTTTCTTATTTTCTCTTTTCTTCAATGATGTATGAACATATATATTTTTTAAAATTTATATAGTTTTATGTCTTAAATAAATAGTATATTTACCATTAAATTATCTTTTCTAATAATATATCTAAATTTTGGATTTATAGACTTAATATAAGTAATCTATCTTAATATTATAATATTTGATTTAGTACAATTACTAATCATCTTAAGCAATGGCAAGCAATATGTTTTAATAACCACCACTATTCCAGTTAAATACTTCTTTTTGAATTTCATACCTAAAATAATTTTCTATTATAATAGTAAAATTTACTCCTCAATTCAAATTACAAGATGGTTTTAAGTAAGATTTGCTTGTAATTAGTGGTGTGAAATAAAAAGCACAATCAACAAGAAAAAATGAAAGAAAGAATAAGTAAAAGAAAGAAAATAAAATAAATAAAATAAAATAATTTCATACTCCAAAACTAATTACAATATGTTTATTATATTTTTATTTGATAAAAAAAAAGAAAAAAAGAAAAAAAAAGAAAACTTTTATATTCATAATTTTTTTTATCTTTCTAATGATATATAAAACAAATAAATCTAAGTTACTATGAAAGTAGTAATGAAAAAATAATCTAAATAAATAATAAAAAAAATAAAAATTAGAATTCACCTTAAGGATAATTTGATTAGATACTCAAGAGTTCAAGCCTCACCAAGGCTTACAAGTGATGTATAAGGTGATTTAGAAGGGATTAGTCTTGTCTTCCTACCTATATCCATGATATTACAACCCATATGGGACATATGCACCTCCCTTCCTACTACTACTACTACTACTATAGCAACTAGTTACTATTGTTTTTACTAGTAAAACATCTTCTTCTACAAAATTGACTTCTCCATGGTGTTCAAAAATATTAAATTAGTTGAGGGACTTTATAGAGCCTTCAAATTCTTGCTCCAATTCTTCATAATAGTTTTCCAAAGTAATAAAATTATCTTAACTATAATTTTTAAAGTATACTCTAATAATTATTAAATAAATTATTTAATAAAATATAAATAAAATTTAATAGATATTAAAAATTTTTAAAAATACTATTATTAAATTAAGATTACTTATCATATCTTTTTAACTTTCTATAACAATAAAATTAATTTAAATCAATTAAAGAAATACTATTTTTTAAATATAAATTACTAAAAAGCCATAAAATTCTTTTTTATGCTTCTTCTATCTACAAACTAATATTTATAAGTTTTTAACATATAATATAATAAATAGAAGATAAATTTAATATTAGTTTCAATAACTAAAAATAAATTATTATAATTAAAAAAAAATATTAAATCAACTAAAATAATTACTTCTAAGACTTATTAAGACTTTATTTTTTTTATTTTTTACTTAACAAGACTCTTATAACTTATAAAACCTTTTAAATCTTAATTAATATTTAAATTATTAATTTTTTTTAATTTTAATATTTTAATATCTAAATAATATTAAAATATTATTTTATATAAATCCACCAATTAAAATGCATTAGTAGTACTCGCATATGGTGACCATCTAGGACTATTTGTAAGAATAGAATAAATCCTATTCTTGCTACATAGTATATATAAAAATATTAAAACGATTGTACAAAATAATATTGTGTTCTATCAAAAGAAGTAGAGAAAAAAAAAAATATCTATATATCTAATATTATTATAATTTATAAGATAAAAAGATTCAATTTGCTCTTAGATTCTTTGATTCAATATATCTCACATATAGTAACTTCTTAATGTATTAATACTTTGTTGACTTAATTTATTATCAAAGCTTTTAATGATATAATTCATCAAAAAATTATTAAACTTAATTTAAATTCTAATTTTTAGCATCTTAGACCTTATCATCCAAATCTTGGAGTAAGAAGGTATTTCTTATCTTCTTATCAAAACTTATTGTTCTTTTTTGAGTAGTTTTTATATGTTAAGTTGCTAATCTTTGTAATTCATTTAATCTTTTTAAATGCTCTAATTTTTCTTTTAAAGATTGAGAATTATCCCATCTTTTTTCAATAATAATACATAAGAATGGAATCTCAAATTCTATTAATAAGATATTTCATCTATAAAAATAAAAAAAACAGGTTCTTTACAAAAAGTAGTAAATATAAGTCAAGATCTATCACGCTAAAACCACACTTAATATCAAAATTAAAATTTGGTTGATTCTTTTTATAAATTCATTTTTTTAAAGATAATAAGAAGTGGTCTTTCTATGATTAATAGTAAATAATAATATTATTTTTTGAATAGTCTTATTTAAAAATTAAATACTATTATCATTTTAAAATTTTTTTGAACAATCAAATCAAATTATGATGATTTTATACAAAAATATAATATTTCATTTAACATTTGGCATCTTGACTACTTTTTTTTTGCTCTCTTGGTTAAACATTCTATAGTTATAATGATATATTGCATTCTATAAGAGGATGTAAGATAAACATATCCAACATAGTCTATATTCTATTTTTCAAATAGAACTAATAGAAGTGAGGGATTTAAAGGTATTACAAGATTTAAATCAATGTGTATATATTGTTGACAAGCATTAGTACATCTTGTGAAATATTCTAAATCAATAAACATTATAGGCCAAAAATTGCCTACTCTAAGAACTTTTAGAACTACTAACTTATCAAAAAAATGTCTAGTATAAGCACTTGAATGACATGCTTCTAAAACAAGTTGCACCTCTTTATATATAAGACAAAAGCTTAATATATCATCAATTCTTTAATAATATAGTTTTTTGGCTATAAGAACAAAATAGATACTATTCATTTTAATCTTCCATTGTTTTTTTTTTTTTTCTAAGATATTGGATAGTTGTTGTATATTTAAAAAAAATTATAATATATTCATATAATATAGATGCCACCATAATATAGAATAATTAGGTATTTGATAATTCATCATCATCTTGAATATCTATGATTATAAATAATTATGAAAGGTGATCAACTTGTTTGTGTTGTTTTTTTAATTTATATTATATTATATAATTAAATTTTACTACAAGCAATATCCACTTTACTAATTTATTATTTAAATAAAATTTTTCTATTATATATTTAAAGGCCATATAATCCACAAAAAAAATAATTTGGTTCATCAAAAGATAATAGTGAAATTTTTTGATATTAAAGACTACAGCTAAATATTTTCTTTCTGTAGTTATATAATTGCATTCAAAAATTGTTAATTGTTTATTAATAAAGGCTACAAGATGGATTATACCTTTATTATATGGTTGACATAAGGCACTATCTATTGCCAATTTAAAAAAATCACAATAGATACAGAAAGATTGATCCAAATTAGGCAGCAAAAGATAAGAGATCAATTTGTTTTTAATTGCATGAAAACCAACTTGGTATTTAGAAGTCCATTCAAATTTAGTAGTCTTTTTTAACAAGTTAGTTAATGATGTGATACAAGTAGAATTTGATTCAATCAAGTTCCAACACCAATCTATATGCTTCAAAATCTTTTAAATTTTTTTATTCTATTTAAAGATAGTAGATTTGTAATAACCTCTATTTTTTTAAGATTAAGTTTTTTTTCTTTGAAATGTCATATTCTAAGATGATTTCTTATTTAATTATAAAATTCATATTTTTTAGATTGAAAAAAATTCCTAATTTTTTATAATATTGGAAGCAACTGAAAGCTTTTAAGGTGATTATTCTTTAATAATTAAAAATTCAAGTAATCAATAAAAATTCATATGGATTTTTTTAAAATATTTAAAAATAAATAAGCTATGATTCTTTGAAAAATTGAAGAAATATTATATAAGCCAAAAGACATTACTACATATACAAAAGTCATCTAACATGAGATAAAATATAATTTTGTACCAAATTTTAGGAGCTATTGATACTTGGTTGTAACCAAAGTATTTATCTATGAAACTATATAAGTTATGATCTATCACATCATCTACTATAGAAGTAATAAAAAATAAAAGAAAGTGGTCTTTTTGGATGTATATATTCAAATCTTGATAGTCCACACATACCTTAAGCTTATTTCTTTATTTCTTCTTTATCAAATCAATATAAGATAATTAATTGATAATCTCTATAAGCTTTATAAATCCTATTTGAAGTAGTATATTTTTACTTTTATTTTTACTTTCATAATGAAATGTATTTTAAAATTGAACCTTTTATGTTTTTACCTAATAAATATGATATTTGAAAGAAGTAGAATAGTATATTGATAAATACTAGGAGGAATATCTTTCAAATCTTTATAAAACTACTTAAATATAATATAATATTTTATAATCAAGAATTTATATTTTTCAATTCTCTTTCATCTTATTGAGATTCAAACTTGACATATTTTAATTCTTCTTCATCATTGTTGATTGGAATTTTATCCAATCTTATTCTATCATATGTATTAGATCCATGGATTTTTGGTACCAATCTTTAAGTATTGATAGATACGTAGGTATATCATATCCAATTTCAATGCTTTGAAATATATGTTTAAACTATAAAAAAAGAGGCATGATGGTTTTTTCGTTTAAAATAATTTCAAAGTCCTCAACTTGAGCTCTATCAATTTCTAAGCTAAAGGCTTCATTTATACAAATACCATCTACAAAGATTACAAGATATAAGTAATTATGATTAAGTTCTAATCAATTAATTATATCTATAAATTAAATAAAAATATTTTCTTCTTCATATGGATTTTTTATTAATTATTTGGCAAAATCACCCCATCTTCATATTTATATACTTGAAGGCTAATATATTTTATTTAAATAATAATTAAAATTGAGTTAAATTAAATAAAATTAATTTGATTTAATTTTATATTTAATGGAGTTTTTTTCTAAAGAAACCAAAGCTTGAAGTCTAATATGGCTAAATACTATGATTGTAGTTTAGTATGAGGATAAAATTTACCCTTTAACCCAAATTATAGGATGGCTTCAATTAAGAGTTGCTTATAATTAGTTATATAAAATAAGAAGTACAATCAATAAAAAACAAAGAAAAAAGAAATGTAAAACAAATGAAAGTAATACAATCAAACAAATATACACTTTAAAACTTTCTCATAGTCTGTTCACTAGATTTTTATTTAGAAAAATATAATAGATAAAAATAAAAAATATATTTGTATCTAAGGAATTCTTTTATTTTTCTAATGGTATAAAGAATATATAATTTTGAGTTACTATAAGTAAGTTGTAAAGGTTTTAAGATAAGAAATAAGAAATAAGAAATAAAATAAATAGATTTTATCTTAAAAATAACTTGTTTAAGAAGGTAAAGTTTTGAGCCTCACCAAGGTTTGCAAAGTGATGTATAAGATGTCCTAGAAGAGTTACAAGGCCTTAGTCTTATCTTCCTACCTATATCTAAGGTGCTACAACATATATGATACATATGTACATCCCTTTTTACAACTACTATACTAGTTATTGATCATTATGATTTCTATTAATAAAATATATATTTTTTATAATTTTGACTTTATCATAGTATTAAAAAACATCCAATTAGCCAAACAATCTTAAAAGGCCTTCAAATCTTGCTCCAATTCTTCATAATGGCCTCTCCAAGTGGTAAAATTATTTTTACCAAAGTTGTCAAAATATGTTCTAAAAATTCCTAAAAAATTCTAAATAAATTCTAAATAAATTTTAAAAATTATTATAATATTTTTAAGATAATAATATCAATTTAAAGCTATTTTATTATATCTTGATGATTTTTCATAACAAAAAAATTAATTTAAATCAACTAAAAAATCTTATTTTTAATATAAATTACTAAAAAATTATGAAGTTATTTTTTATGCTCCTTCTATCTACTAAGTAGTATTTATAAGCTTTTAATAGGTAATCTAAATGAATAGAAGATCATTTAAGATATTGATCTTAATAGCTTATACACTAATTATCACAATTAAGATAAATATACTAAATCATCTAAAGTAATTGCTTCCAAGACTTATTAAGATTATAATTTAATGATTTTTTAATTATAATAAGACTAATAAAGTAATAAGACTCTTTTAACTTATAAAACCTTCTAAATCCTAATAAAAACTTAGATAATCAAATAAACTCTTTAATCTTAATATTTTTTTATCCAAACAATATTAAAACTTTATTTTTAATAAATCTACCAATTAAAATATATTTATAGAATTCTCATCTAATTATATAGGATCCCAAAGTCAAATATAGTTTAAAAGCCTCCCAATTGGTTTTTCCTTTAAATTGCCTTGGCCATCTTCTTTCTAACAAAAAAAAAACTATCAAACTCTTCATATATATTGTTAAAGAACTAGAAGTTAGAAGCCACAACACTTAGCACGCAGTGTTGCACATTAAAGAGGGTTTTTTTTGAATGTAGATACTCACCTAACACCCTTTACTTATAAGTGGAGTTTACATCCAATATGCATAGGCTTCATCTACATTCATCTAAAGCTAGCCGCCACTCGAGATCCAAAACCTAGCCGCCTAACGAGACCCTAAATCCAGCCGCCTGTCAAGACCTTAAACCTAACCGCCTGTCGAGACCCTAGCCGCCACTTAATCCCTAATTGACTTTTGACTATTAGAAACTTACTATGGTTAAACTCTATATTGTAATAATCCAAGTAACTCTTTCTTGAACTTTAACACTCCCACTTTTCTAATTGTCAAAACGCTTTTAAGCCTAATGCCTTTATCAACTCGTGGTGTCTATCCTTCACTAATGCCTTTGTAAGCACATCAGCAAGCATCTCTTTTGTAGTACAATACTTCATACCTATTATACCATCTTCAATCTTCTCTCGTATGAAATGATGTTGAATATCAATGTGATTCGTTCTTGAATGGTGCTTTGGATTCTTGGCAAATGCAAGACATCCTTGATTGTCACACATTATTGGAGTTGCTTCTGTTTGCACTAATCCAATGTCTTCTAAGAGTTGCCTTATCCAACAAGCCTCCATTGCACAATGACTTGCTGCCATATACTTAGCCTCCATGGTTGATCTTGCAATCGTAGGTTGTCTCTTGCAATTCCATGAAATGACTCCCACTCCAATAAAGAACACATATCCCGTTGAGGATCTTCTATCATTTACATCTCCAGCCCAATCCGCATCGCAATAACCTTGCAAATCAATGTTCTTACCACCAAGGCATAATTTGAAGTCTTTAGTACCTTTAAGTACATTAATATCCTCTTTATTGTTGCCCAATGCAAAGGTCCAGCCTTAGACATGTGTTGGCTCACAACACTCACCGCATATGCAAGATCCACTCTTATGGCCACCATTGCATACATAAGTGAGCCAACTGCTGCCTTGTATGGAATACTTTGCATCTCACCTTCAACTTGAGCAAACTCCTCATCCGTGAGCTTCATCAACTTCAAATTTACCTTCAAAGGTGTTCCAATGGGCTTACACTCCTCCATGTTGAATCGTTTCAACACTTCTTCAATGTACTTGTTTTGACTCATTGTAATGGTCTTGTTTTCACGATCTCTTATGAACTCCACTCCTAAGCAATAGTGAATTTCTCCCAAATCACTCATTTCAAATTCTTTTTCTAATATGGCCTTCATCCATTTCAATTTTTTCACATTGTTAGCCAAGATGATTAAATCATCAACGTAAAGGATTACAATCAATAGGAACTCTTGAGATTGCATCACATACATGAAATGATCTGCCTCACTCCTTACAAATCCTTCATTTACAAAGAATGTATCAATCCGTTGGTACCATGCCCTTGGTGATTGCTTGAGTCCATACAATGATTTCTTCAACTTACAAACAAGATGTTGTTTGCCTTCTTCAACATATCCTTGAGGTTGATCCATATAGATGTCTTCTTCCAACTCTCCATTCAAGAAAGCTGTCTTCACATCCATTTGATGCATTTCCAAGTCCATTGCTGCCCCAATTGCCACAATGGTTCTAATAGTGGTGAATTTAGCCACGGGAGCATATGTCTCATTGAAATCAACACCAGCAACTTGTGAATATCCTTTGGCAACTAATCTTGCCTTATATCTCACAACATTGCCCATTGCATCCCTTTTGGTTCTAAATACCCACTTACAACCAATAGAAGATCGATTTGGTGGAAGTTGAGTCAATTCCCATGTTCCATTGTCCATGAGAGATTTGTATTCTTCTTCCATAGCCTTCTCCCACTTGATAGCATCAGTGGACTTCATTGCATCACATTAAGACAATGGATCAGCAAAGAGTGCAACATTGGCATGTTCTTCACTTACTTGAGGAAAAATGTGGTTCTTCCACCATTCACCAAGTGGTCTTCTTTCCCTCATAGGATATCTCCTTTCATTTGAAGAAGATTCACCTTCATGTACTCCAACCACTCTTCCAAGCTTCTTCTTTCTTAAACTTTGTCTTTTCTCACTCAAAGGTTGATACTCCTCATCATCATCATCTTCAACATCTTCATTTCCTTCACTGTTGGTCTTAGGAATCAAAGAGAATTTCTTCTCCATCTTCTTTAGCTCTTCACCTTCATTCATGTCTCCACTATCTTCATTTTCTTTATCTTCTTCTTCTTTCTTTGCTAAATTTAAAGATGTGTCCATAATCACACCATTATTCCCACTTGGACACATCTCCAAGTGCTCATAAGCACTCTTATGCTCAATAAATTCAACATCACGACTTTTGATGATCTTCTTGGTATCCAAACACATTAACCTATATGCCTTCGTACCTTCACAATATCCAACAAATACACATTTTGTACCTTTTGCCTCAAGCTTGGATCTCATACAATCTGGTATCTTTGTATAAGCAATGCATCCAAATGTCCTCATGTGTGAAACACAAGGTTTCTTCCCACTCCAAGCTTCTTGTGGAGTCATTGATGTGAGTGCACTTGTAGGGCACCTATTCCTTGTATATACTGCATTCACCACAGCTTCCGCCCAAAATTCATATCCAAGATTTTGAGCATGAAGCATACTCCTTGCCATCTCCACAATGGTGCGATTTGCTCTTTCAGCAACTCCATTTTGTTGTGAAGTGTAAGGAGTAGACGTGTGTCTTACAATACCTTGAATCTTCAAGTACTCATCAAAATGTTTTGATAAATACTCACCACCATTGTCTATGCGTAATACCTTGATCTTGCATTCACATTGCTTTTCCACATGTGCCTTAAACTCCTTAAACCTTGAAAAACACTCACTCTTAGCTTTAAGGATAAAAATCCACACCTTTCTTGAAAAGTCATCAATAAATGTGACAAAGTACCTTGCTCCTCCAATTGATGGTGTCTTCATAGGTCCACAAACATCTGAATGCACAATCTCCAACAACTTACTTGCTCGTGTTGCTACTCCACTTGGAAATGAGGCCCTTTGTTGCTTGCCTTGAATACAACCTTCACAAGCTAGAGTCGTGGCATTGTTGTATGATTGACCAAGATCTAAGCCAACTACCATAGATTTGAGCTCCTTCATGCTTTTGGCATTCAAATGACCAAGGCGTCGATGCCAAATTCCAAACTTGTCTTCATCTTTTGGAAATTTAGCAAATGCTGCTACTTCAACTCCATTCACCTTCTTACAATTGAGAATGTAAAGGTTGCCATCTCTAAAGCCCTTTAAAACATTATCTCCATCCAATGTCTTTACAAAACATCCATTCATATCAAATTGAACCTTACAACCAGTTGACACAAGTTTGCTCACCGAAAGAAGATTCTTCTTCATCTTTGGCACATGTAGGACTTCTTTCAATCTGCTCTTCTTGGTTTCATTCTTCACAACAATCACCACCACAATGGAGCCAAATCCAACAGCTTGTACCATGCCATTGTCTCCTAACCAAACATTTGTTACTGGAATTTCTTCATAAGTGTTAAAAGAACACTTGTATGGAGTCATGTGCTTGGTAGCACCTGAACCAATAATCCACTTAGACATGGCAGCCATAGAAGTGCCTTCACTTGCCATGAATGCAAAGTCATCTCCTCCAAATTCATCATGTGCATTATTAGCATTCTCTCTGTCTCCTTTCTTCGCCTTGTAGCAATTTCTTGCAAAATGACCTGATTTTCCGCAAATGAAGCAAGTTTTCACGTTACTCCTTCTATTGTCACGTTGGTTTGAATAGGTACCTTTACCTTGTCTTGAGAAGAGAGCCGAGTCTTCACTTTGATGCTCCTTTTCTTTTCTTTTGGCCACTTCATGTGCAAGTCTTGCCGTCACATAGTCCATTGTAAGCTCCTTCAACTTGATGGACTCCAATGCTACTATAAGATAGTTATAAGACTCCGAAAGGCTCATGAGCAAGGTCATGACAATATCACCATCTTCTAAAGGTTTGTCAACAATAGCTAGTTGATTTGCAAGAGCCTTTACCTTGTTGACGTGAGCCATAAGTTCTTCACCTTCTTCCATCTTGCAAGTTTAAATCTTAAAAGGATGTTGGATGTTCGCCTCATAAATGTCGCAAAGACTTCCACGTCTACCGGTCCTTCAGAATGGATATGTGTAAAGTTACATCATCCACACTAGAGTAACTACTAAAGTTTCCTTTCACGCTTTAAAGTCCTTCTTCCTTAATACTGTGATTCATATAAGGAGTATTCTCACTTTCATCTACAATATGTCCTGTAAAGGTTCAAAGATGCCAACAAAAGCCCTTATTTTTACCTTCCAAAGGATAGAAATTATTTGCATTTAAACTTCTGAATCACTCTTTTAAACCTTCACCCTTACTCTAGCCATATTTCTAAAAGTAGTGTATCAAGTTTGCCTATCCGGGAGGAGCTATTCTTCCCCTATATGACGCATTAAAATTCAGTAAACTCAAAATATCCTCTTGTGAACAAAAGAGTGATTTCTCACTCAAAGCACTCTTAAGTGATCTTCTAAAGCTTCTAATCAGTATATGCACTCTTATGAACCTCTCAATCAAGTTCTTTCACTCTTTCAACTCACTATTTAATGAAATGCAGAAGGTTAATGAAACAGT
Organism: Physcomitrellopsis africana; assembly: GCA_036785485.1. Classification (NCBI taxonomy): domain Eukaryota; kingdom Viridiplantae; phylum Streptophyta; class Bryopsida; order Funariales; family Funariaceae; genus Physcomitrellopsis; species Physcomitrellopsis africana. The sequence goes on along the minus strand of JAWRVF010001880.1, from coordinate 13,969 downwards.
TTCAATAACACATAAAGACACTATCAAGGTCTTTCACAATGGTCTTAAACTCACTATCCAAAGAGATAAGAACCCACAAAGCAATGTTAGAGATCTCTAAGCTTACAAATCAGAACCTCCTCTGGTCATAACATAAGCTAAGATCATATAAATTCTAACATTAGCAAAGAAACACCATAAGACCTATTCCGCACAACAACAAAGACTTCATAAAACTTCTAAAACTCACAAGCAAATGTGAGTGGGCCCATAACCTGTTAAAGAACTAGAAGTTAGAAGCCACAACACTTAGCATCAGCAAGGTTGCACACAAAGAGAAGTGCGGAATGAGATAGCTCTCACTTCCAACACCCTTTACTTATAAGTGGAGTTTACATCCAATATGCATAGGCTTCATCTACATTCATCTAAAGCCAACCGCCACTCGAGACCCTAAACCTAGCCGCCCAACGAGACCCTAAATCCAGCCGCCTGTCAAGACTTTAAATCTAACCGCCTGTCGAGACCCTAGCCGCCACTTAATGCCTAATTGACTTTTGACTATTAGAAACTTACTATGGATAAACTCCATATTGTAATAATCCAAGTAACTCTTTCTTTTTGAATTTTATCAAATATATCACATAAAATAATATCATATAATCTACACTTTTTATTTGCATGCAAAGGCCACAAATTTGACTTAGAAGTTCAGAAGGTCTCTAATCACGTAATCTTACTTTCAATATTGTCTTATGAGCAATCAACAATTCCAACTTATTTATGATAGATTTAAGCATTATATTGATTCTACTTTCATCATCTATTATGATCTTAGGAATTATTTCATCCACAATTTCTACATCTATTTCAACAAGTCTATATTCTTGATTCTTTAATTTTTTTTTTCTTTTGTGATATTCCATTTTAAATCCAAAGCCCCTCTTTGCCTATAAATTGATATCCATCCTTATCAGATTTAATTAAAAAAGATGATTATTAGTCCTTTAATTCTTTAGCTATCTCTTGAATAGTTTTTGTTAATTCTACAAATTTTATTTTATTATTCAAAATAATATTATAAAAATTCAAATCTTGATTTCAATTAGTTGTCATAAAATTATTTCAAATCTAAATCAAATGTAACTTACATGTCTAAAATTTGCTTAAATATTTTTTTTAAATATCACTTTGTAATGTCTTAAAGAACTTTTTTTTGCCATACATGTCCATTTTTGTATTTTGGGATCTAATTTTGACCAAGTCTTATAATTAATTCTCTCCAAGAATTAATCTAATATTTATTTATAATAATTTTTAAAAAAACTACTCCTAATTTTAATCTTAAAGTGATTATATTGATTTTATATCTATTCTATCTTATCATATTTCATTTATGGTCCTATCAAGTAAATAGAAGCTCTTTTTATAAAAATAATAATATAAAATATTAAAATTTTAACTATCTCTAATCTATTAGCAATATATTTTTTTAAAAATTCTATTAATCTTTTAATTAAGGTCTTTTGTATATATTAGTCTTCATCTATCTTTTCATCTATTAATTGTATTATAAAATAACAATATATAGAGGCTTAGTATACTAACATAGATCCAATGGTTGTCTCTACCTCTTTGGCAAGCAATATCAAGTATATAAGAATGTAGAGCAAGAGACTTGAATTAGAATAAGGTTTCAAGAAGAAACCAATAAAAATTTGAATTAATTAGATGAATACATGAATAACATTAAAAAATGTGAGCTAGAACTTTAAAAGATGCATTGCCGAGACTGAAGAATTCTTCAACCTCGACTCCCATATATACTCTTATCTAGAATGCTTCTTGAGTAGCTTCCATCAAAACTAAGAAGCTTCTTCAGTAGCTTTTGCCATTTAAGAAGCTTTTTGAGCTTCTTCTATCAACTTAGAAGCTTTTCAAGTTCTTTCTATTAACTATGAAGCTTCTCAACTTGTTTTTATTAATGAAGAAGCTTCTTAATCGACTTTTATTAAGTCAAAAATTTCTAGAATGTTCTAAAAGGTTCTGTGAATCTCTGAAGTATATATCCTTAACATCACCCTCTCCTTTATCAATAAGTCCAAGAGGAGCTCATATCTTTGAAAATCTTTCTACATACATAAAAAATTAAGAATATATTATACTAATAAAGTTATGTATTCTATTTTCCGTTCTTGGACAATAGATTCTACTAATCCTTGAAAAAATCACCTATGGTCTTGAACTAATATCTCTATTATTAAAACATCCCATCTAAAGATTTAATCTTCATTGCGGCCTTCAAAATATCTTCCAATCAAGATTTTAGGTTTAGTAAGATTTACCTTTCCAAGCTCAAGCAATATCACTAAAATTCAAGTATTAGAATTGAAACTTATATGGTTGAATATTATTCTTAATGGCTCTAATTATGATTGTATTTGGTACTGAAATGTATTATTCTTACTTTATTCAATTGAAAGCTGTGAAAATTGTACTAGTCTGTTTGAAGCTTGCATAATAAGTGAATCTTTTGAATCTTATTTTCTTAAATCTCTCAATACTTGAAGGTTGGATATGGTGATTGACTTGCTTCTACTACTCTATTCTATTTTAGAATAAATGATTATATACTGATGAAGATTCTAGTTTAATTCTCTCCCTCTTATGACTATTCCTTGGATTTAATCTTCACCAAGAAATTATCATCAAACATGTTTCCGTGTTGTAACATATTTATGCACTAAAATATATAAACAAGAATGATTTCTACTAGATATTTAATTATCTTGATTCAATAGGAACTCAAGATACTTAAACAAGATCTTATGAATGCCTCTTAGATTATTTTCTTGTCTAGATAGCTAATAGATAAAAGTTAGTTATTAAATTTTTCTTCTAGGTTACAAAAATTCTTTCATTGCTTTTTAAAAGCCATAAATCGATAAAAATAGGATAAAAAAGATAAATAATTAATATGGTTGATATTAGGATTAAGTTAAAGATAGGATCAAGCTTAAAAATTTGTAGAATAAGTTGGATTGATACTCAGGGATCAACAATATATAGGACAAGGTCAAAATCAAACCTCTAGTGACAAAAACGGCCACCAAGAGTAAGATATTAGGTCATTTGGAGATTGACAATTAGAATTTAAAAATTAACTTTAAGTTTGTTTTAAAGGCATAAGATTTGTTTCTATAGGATTTAGAAAGACTTTGTAATTGTTGTCTAAAATTAAGATTTGTATTGGTGATCAAGATTTTATATAATAAAGTTAGGGCTAAGACTCTTGGCTATTTTGTACAATTTGTATAACATCTATAATTGAAAGTCGATGATATTGATAATTGTACCATGATAAGACTAAAAAAAATTTGTGACAATCTAATAGTGCATTGGAAGATATTCAATTCAATACAAAAGGTACCAAAAATTACTACTTATTACTTGTTACAACTTAAAAACTTTTTGTAATCTTCGAAAATCCTCTAGAATCTTTTTTAATCTTCTAAAACCTCCCGTAGACTTTTTAAAATCTTTTAGAATCTTCTTTAGTCTTCTTGAAGTCACCTAAGTCTTCCAAAATCTTTCTTAGGCTTCTAGAATCTTCTAAGATATTCTTAAAAGATCCAATAGGACATAGGCCTTGTAGTATAAATAAGAGGCAAGATCAAGATGTAGCTTAGTCTTGCCAATACAAGTCTTAGAACAATTCAAAGTATTGCTTTGATCTTGATATCAATCTAGTCTCTTATTCTTGATTTAGTTCTTATTCTTGTCGATCCAATTTTTTGTTCTTGAAATTATTCTAGTTCTGAAATCTTTTCTTTATTTCTTGGCTAATCCACTTCAGACATATGTTGTCAAAAGTGCTGTGAAATGCTACTGGCACCTAGCTGTAGAGGATGAAGATGCAATTCACAAATATCCAAGAATCCTTAAAGGGTTTCATCCATATAAGAAGAATAAGGTTGAATATTAATATAAGAGTACATAAGTCAATGCAAAGTGCTTAAAAATACTCTTTTTGATAACTTCATCTACATATAAATCCCAATTTCTTTATTACTTGTCACAATCAAGCAAATATCAAAGACAAGAACTCAATGAAAATATATAAACATATAAAATTCCTATTAAGAAGAATAACAAAATAAAAATAAGGAAGTATCTATATTAAAAGAAACTAGAATGGCTATTGCTATAAGACAAGAAAACTATAGATTCTTGAATCTGGACTAGAAGCAAGAAAAGAGTTGACAAGAGTGAAGAAGATTTCACTCTTGCCTCAATAAATACTATCTAATTAAGAGCTACATGGTGATATTCTATAGGACCTCTTACACGTGTCTAATTTGGAAGATATGTCTCAAACTTGCATGACAAGTTTCTCACATGTACGCCACGTACTTGGCTTGTTCTGCAAGCTATCAACATGTGTGACATGGTTAGCTTATTAATCAAGTTTCTAATCATCAATCACCCATAGACATGTGTAAAGGTGATTCCTTACTGCCATATTGCATTTACGTTATGCGCGTAAATATATTAAATATCTTGTATCTATTGTTAATATATGTGTGAGCGCTAGAGGTTATTTTAGAAGATATTATAAGGAGAGGATTTATTATAGCCACTTAGTTAGTGAATTAAGATGGCTATTTGTTTTGTTCTTACCTTATTTATATCCTAAAATAGACTCTTTTGTAATTAGAAGAAAGGTAAAGGTTGTTTTACCTTTCTTGTTGACTTTTGAGGTAGAATGGACCTTATGAAGGATAAGAAAGAAGAGCATGGGGTGAATAAGGCCCATCCAATAGGATTTGGCTGCCCATGTGGGCGTCTCATAGTCTAATATGGAAAGAAAGGGAGATATACTCCTCTTGCTAGACCGAGAGGGGAGGGAGTTTTTGAGTGGTGAACTTTGGAGAGAGATAGCTCCAAGGAGATAGAAGTGTTTGTAGTGAAAATTGGTGGATGTGTTCTTTGAGTTGTGAGGATTCTAGAACCTACTCACTTGCTTGTATTGGAGTTGTGAGCAAAAAATTATGCTTGTTTTAGTAGAGTGAGGTTTGCTGCCACCCGACGAAGAGGGGCAGAAACTTCGAGCTGCTACTGCAAGTTTGAATTCGACTCTTCAGTATCATCTTATAGGTAGTTGATGGTATACCTTAAGTATTACTCTAAGACTTGATTCATGCACTCTATTTGTCCATCAATTTGACGATGAAAAGTTGAAGATAATTTTATATCCACTTTTAAGATCTTGAAAAGTATTTTCTAAAATCTAGACACAAATTGAGTTTCCATATCCAATATAATATCCTTAGATAATCCATGATAGCAATAGATATTATCAATGAAAAGCTTAGCTATTTCTTCACTTGTGGTAGATTTTGTGCATAGCACAAAATATACCATCTTGGTGAATCGATCTACTATCACAAATATAGAGGCATAAGATCTTGAGCTTGAAAGATATGTGATGAAATCCATAGAAATAGAAGACCATGGTTGTTTTGGAATAGATAATAGCTAAAGAAGTCCAAAAGGTCAATGACAAGGAGTCTTTGATCTAGAGCAGATATCACATGATTGTACAAAGTCTTTGATTGCCTTCCACATTTGAGGCCACCAAAAATCTCTTAATATAAGTTTCAAAGTCTTGTTGTATCCAAAATATCCTACCGCTGGAAAATCATGATGTGCTTGAAGAACACGTAAACGTCCTTCTGGAACATATAGACGTCCTTCAAAATATAGTAGGTTATTCTTGAACTCGAATTTAGAAGGATCATTAGTCTTGGAAGAATTATTCTTGATATCATGAACAAGAGGGTCTGAGGACATACTTGACTAAATTTGCTTGAGAAAAGTTGAATCAATAGTCAATGTTGATTTCATTGCTCAAAGATGAAATTACTCCAATATCAAGAGGACCGTTTTTTATTGCTCAAAAGTTGCATCTTCTTCTTTTGGTACAAAATAAGAATGTCTAGAAAGGGTATCGAACAAACCTTATTATTTTTTTATCCAATAAGTAATAATGAACTTGAATCTTAACAAAGACATATTCCAATGAGCTTGACGATGATTCAACACGCATGTCGACATGAAATATTTGAGGTTCTTAAGATCCGTATACATGATGATTGGACTGAAAGTGCCTTCTACATAATGACGCCATTCTTGAAAGGAATCCACGATTGCAAGAAGTTTTTTATCGTGGATCTCATAATTGATCTCGATTGTTGAGAATTTTCTTGAATGAAAAGCTATTAGATGAAGTTTGTCATCTGTTCCCATTTGTGACAAAATCGCATCCAAGGCAAAGTTTGATGTGTTTGTTTCCATAAAAAATGCCTTGGAAAAGTCAACATGATATAAGATTAGTGCAGAAATAAACAATATCTTCAAAGCTTCAAAAACTGCTTCCGCTTCTTGATTCCATTGGAATTTGTCTTTACAGGTCAAACATGTAAGTGGACTTGTAACTTGAGAAAAGTCTTTGATGAAGATCTGATCATAATTGGCAAATTCCAAAAAGCATTGGACATCTCTTACCATCTTTGAAATCTTCCAATTCATGATTGTTTGGACTTTCTTAGGATCCATCATGAGACCATCATTTGAAATGATGTATCCTAAGAAATCAACTTGAATAGTATAAAATACATACTTTTCCATCTTGGCGTACAATCCCGCATCTCTAAGTTTTTGTAATACTTGACAAACATGTACTTCATATTCTTCTATGTTCTTAGAATAGATCAAAATATCATCTAGGTAGCAAACGATAAAATTGTCTAGAAACTCATAAAAAACATCATTTATGAGATGTTAAAAAGCAGGTGGTGCATTCATAAGTCCAAAAGGCATGACATTATATTCAAAATGTCCGTACCTAGTTCGAAACGTAGTTTTTCATTCATCTCTTTCTTTGATGCATATCAGATTATATGCTCCTCTTAGATCTATTTTTATATAGATCTTAGCTTGATTTAATTGATTAAGGAGTCTTGATATCAAAGGTAATGGATATCTATTCTTGATTGTGATCTTATTGAGTCCTTGATAGTCAACACACATCTACAATGATCCATCTTTTTTCTTTACAAATAGAATTGGAACTCCTGCTAGAGATTTAGAATGGCGTATGAAATTCTTGGCTAAATTCTCATCAATATACACCTTGAGTTCAACCAACTCATCTAGTGATAAACTGTAGATTGATCCAAATAGTGGCTAAGTTCCTTCTTTGAGGTCAATTGAACAATCATATGGACGATGCTTTGGAAGAATATCTGCATTCTTTTTCTCAAAAACGTCTTGATAATCCAAATATTGTCTCAAAATGCCACTTAAAGTCTTTCTACCATTAGAAATAGGTGTGGCATAAATAGCAAAAGTTGATCCTTCTTTTGCTGCATGTATAAAAGCTTTTGCACCTATAAGTATGGATTTTATTATATTAGACTTATAGCTTTTCACTTGGTTGACACTATGTTTAATAACATTTTTAAAAAAATCAAGTCTACGAGAATTCTAATCTATTTGAAGGTTATATTTTTCTAATTATGATAAATCTAAAATAACTGGATTAGACGGAGATTTAATTATGTTAAAGATTATGTAGCTAACATGACCATCTATTGTTATTTTTATAGGATGAGTTTTATGAGTGATATCTCTAGAAGACAATGAACAACCATCTATGATTTCTACATGTACAAATTTAGTTTTCTGTACTAATGGTATTTTATGATTTTTAACAAATTATTCATCTAGAAAGCATGTTGAAGCTCTTGAATCTAATAAGGTACAGGCTTTGTAGTTTTTTGGTCCTAAGTATACATCTATTATAAAACAAGGAGAGGGTTTTGAGGAGAGAATAGGACCTTCACTAGGAATTGTATAAGGTTCCACCTCCATGGTCTCTATTGTAGCTGGATAAATTTGTTTTTTGACATATTGTCTTCTTTGACAGCCGTACTCCTTATTTTATAGTTGTGTCATTTCTTCAGACAATGTTGAGCAGTGTGCTTAGATTCTCCACAATATAAACATAATCCTCTTTAACAATGTCAAATCTTTTCTTGTTCAGTAAGAAGTTTAAAACGTACCATATCAATTTGCATGTCTTCTACTTCCAAATGTACATTTTGTGAAGACGTTGATGTTGCCATTGAATAATAATATTGAGGCTCTCTTGTATGTCTCTCGGATCAAAATTCAAAAAGTCGATTGTCACACTTCAGAGCAAAATCAATTGCTTGACTCAATGTTTGAGGATTGGATAAATTGAGCATTAATTTTTTTACCTCATATTATAATCTATAGAAAAATTGGCTAATGAGTGCAACATCATCCCATTTAATATCAGTTGCTAGTTGTCAAAATTATGAAGCATATAACGACACTAATTGATTGCCTTGTCGTAGGATGCAAATCTTGTTCATTGCAACACAGATTGTATTTTGTTCTCCATACATAGATCAAAATTCTGCTAAAAATACCTCTAAATTATCCAATATTGATCTATTCGTAATCCAAGTTTGCATATAATAACTCCAAACATTCTTTGATGAAACAAATTCCATTCTTTTCAAAGTATAGATACCATCCTAGAGTAGATCCATTCCAAATTGAAGATGTAAGAAGTCTTGTTATAAAAAATCAAGCTACTTACTTAAAAGCCATCTATGAAGAATTAAAATTCCAACTGCAAATGGTTCAAGACCGTTATAAAGACTATGCAGATATTCATTGCAAGAACCAACTAAAGCTCAAGGTAGGAGATTGTGTCTGGCTGCTTGGCAAAATATACAAACGATTTGACTATCACAAAAATTAGACTACCAAAGACTTAGACCATTTACAATTCTACACCAAATAAATCTAATAAGTTTCTATCTTGAACTATCAAGTAGCATGTATATTCATACAATCTTCTATATTTCATTTTTAAAAACCTATTATAAATCAAGTATTGTTGGAAGAACTCTTCTACCACCAACTTTGATTGAAGGTAATTAAGAGTTGGAATATAAAGTGGATGAAAAATTAGATTTGCATATAAAACATGGACAATTGGAATATTTCATTTATTGGAGGAGCTATAGAGTTAGCAAAAGAACATGGAAACCTTCAAATAATCTTAGAAATACACTTGAAAAATTTTGAAAATTCTATCAATGATATCCTAAAAAATCTAGATTCAGTTATCATCAAAATTTTTGTAGACACCAACATCTTTTGGCTTTAAAATGACGCTTTTCTATCAACAATAAAAGACCAATATATAAAAAAAAAAAAAAGCCACATCAAGACCTTCACTTATATATAGTCATTTTATCTAAAAATAAAATAGATCCTGCTAAAAGCTTATTACTTGCTACATCAAATCTTTATATTTCAAGATAATTGCAGGAACAAGAATTAAAAGACTCTTCTATTACAGAAGCGGCTAAAAAACTATTATAACTTTCATAATTTGTTGGATTTGAAGAACATAAATAAGGCAAAAAAAAAAAATTCCAATATTAAATAAGGTCACATTTGGAATCTTTGGAGATACGGCATCATCATAAAAATCTTGATTTAAATATCCGAGCTTTAATAATATTCCTTGAAGTTAGAAAGGTGACTCTATATAGATCAGAAATTATATTTGGAGGATGTTTTGAAGGTTGCAACAAAGAAAAAATTCTTGGATGGGATGTTGGTACAACAGAGATTATATCTAAAGGTCATTTATGCTACTTCAAAGGTCCTATTGAATCAATAACCAATGAATAAAAAATAAAATATATTGCTCTTCTATTCCAACAAATTCTAGATTTCTTGCGTATATAATTTGATTATCAAATTACTTCGGCTCCTTATGAAACTTGTTACTAGAAGGGGAGGTGATATCACAGACATACTTTAAATCACCACATTCTAGAATTTTTCATAGTTCTTTAGAATCTTTTGTAGTCTTTTAAAATCTTCTATAGTCTTCTAGAACATTCTAAAACCTTCAATCTTCTAAAATCTCCCGTAGCCTTTTAAAATCTTTTAAAATATACTTTTATCTTTTTGAGTTTATCTTAATTTTTTAGAATCTTCTTCAGTCTCTTCAGTCTTCTAAAATCTTCTAAGATATGTTTAGAAGGTTTAATAAGACATAGGCCTTCTAATATAAATAAGAGGTAAGATTAAGGTGAACCTTAGTCTTACCAATATAAGTCTTGGAGTAATCCAAAGTGTTGCCTTGTTCTTGATATCAATCTAGTTTCTTATTTTTGTCAATGATCTAATTCTTTGTTCTTGTCCATCCACTTTTTTGTTCTTGAAATTAATCTAGTTCTGTAATCTTTTTTTTGTTTTTTTTTTAATCTGCTATCTTGTATCCTTGATATAAGGATACAAGAATACAAAGTAAGAGACTTGAATTGGAATAAGGTTTTAAGAAGAAACCAACAAAAATTTTAATTAACTAGATGAGTACACAAATAATACCAAAAAAGGTGAGCTAGAACTCTAATAGATACGTTGTCAAGATTGAAGAACTCTATAGCCTTGATTCTCATATATATTCCTATGTAGGATGCTTCTTAAGCAACTTCTATCAAAACTAAGAAGCTTCTTGAACGGCTTCCATTAAAATTAAGAAGCTTCTTAAGCGGCTTCCATCAAAACTAAGAAGCTTCTTCAGCAGCTCCTACCACTTGAGAAGCTTTTTAAACTCTTTTTACCAATTGGGAAGCTTCTCAAGCTCCTTCTACTAACTATGAAGCTTCTCAAGCTACTTTTAGCAAATAAGAAGCTTTTTAATTGACTTTCACTAACTCAAGAATCTCTAAAATATTCTAGAAGGTTTTGTGAACCTCCTAAGTGTATATTCCTAATAAGCAAAGCCACTCTCATTTGAAGCCAACTTTAGTTTCCAAAAATATCTTGAAACCTTTGATTTCTATATTAAAAATATTTTAATTATAATTTATAATTTTATTAGCTATTGTGCTAGATTTTTGGTCTTTGAGAAAAAAAACCCCATCATTTGCATCTAATAGTAATAGGCCAAAGAACAAACAACTACTAATTAGAATCATCAATATCAATTAATAAACTTAATAATCCATCTAATAATGGCACAACAATATGTTGAGACCTGAGAAGCCAAATAAAAAAATTAATACTAATAATATACTTAAAATTAGGATATTTTTAAAAAAACTTATATATAAAATGAATTAACTCATGCGACACAATTCACAACTCATGTAGATAACCTCAAAAATGCATTATGGATACTTTAATATAATAAAATAGAATATAGATTCAAATTATTTTTTCTTCAAATGACTTACTATTCATTGATTTTGATAGCCAACAAACTTTGAGCAATGATTGATCATTATATCTTACAAGTAGTGCAAATTAATAGTAAATAATAAATTTTAATTAAAATTTTATTTTTAATGCTTACTTATTATAAGACTCTATAGTCAAATATTATTATGATTAAAGATGAGGGCTTAAACTTGTTAAATTCAACTTCAATATATAAATTGCTTTAACTATTGCATGAGGAACTAATCATCCAATACAACTTGGATTATTATTCATACTTTTAATTAGACATTAATATTATCTTTATATATAATCCAATCTATAATGAATCATTATAGACTGATATGCCCTCTTTTAGCAATAAGGATCCTAAAGTCAATAATCTGATAATTGAAATTATTTATCTTTTCAACAATTTGGACAAAAGTGAAATTGCACTATCCAAAGTTTGCACTTCAATGGATACAAATTCAAACCAAATTTAAACTTTGTATAAATTCAAGTCACCTATATAAGGCATTAAAGTCCAATACATATCTTCTAAATTAACATCATAGAAGTATCTAAGGATATACTTTAAATAAGATAGGAATAATTTTGATTAGTCCAATTAATTAAAGTTAGTTTAAAAGAACCAATCTAGTAGAGAAATATAGATTATTAGAATTTAGGTAGGTTGGAGATATCCAATCCACATAAGAATTGTAAAACAATAAAAAACTCAATAGACTTTGATAATATTAATACAAAGTATTTGTCTCATTTAAATAGTCATTAAAAGCTTAAATGCATTGCTTGACATAGATTCTAATAATTTGATAAAAAAATATTTTAAAAAATATTTCTTAAATTTATTTTAATAATATTATTTTAAACCAATAATATATTCTAAGGCTTTTAAATATTAAATTTATATAAAAAATATTATAATAGTAGAAGATTTATTAGATTATAATTTTTGTAAAGAAATTATTAAAAAATTTTAAAATCTTGTATTAGTTACAAAAAAATATTATAAAATCATCTTATTTTAAAAAAAATTATAACAAGACTAAAAAAGATGATACTTTGTATTTTGCAAAATATTGAAACCAACATTAGTATTATAATGTCTAGTTATTTATACAATTTCTAATAAATATCTTGTATATTAGAAATAAATTTAAAACTAATATTTAAATAGCTTAATTAATATTTCATTATTAATCTTGTTGAAATATAGATAAAAATCTTAAATTATTATATATTATCTTAAATAAGTATTTTTTATATAATTTTATATACAACATATGTATTAAGTTAAAAATTATTTTTAAACAAAAAAAAATTAGTAATATCATTAGAAATAATTTTGGTATTCTTTAATGAATCAATTTTTATAAAAGATGTTTATACACCAAAAAAATATAAAAAGTTAAAAAATTAAAAATTATCTAGATGCCATTTTAAAATTTAAGTAATGCATATAAACTCTAATTTTCTTGTAATCTAATATTTCTTCTATCCTTTTGATGTATCTTTGTAGATAATAGTTTTTCTTAATATATATATTTTTAATTTTAGATTAATTATATATACTAATTAAGCTAGTATAAGCTAATATATATAACTATATATATAGAATATTTTGTACAAATATTAATTAGTAGTTTAATGATCAAGTATTGATATTATTTTACATGGTTTTTAAATATTTTTAAAAAATTAGCATACAATTAATATCAAACTAATTTGAAAATAACTTCTACTTGTTCTTTTTTTATCAACTTAGATTTGTAATTGGACAACAACAAGTCTTTGTGATTCTTACAAACATTATACAAAAACCATTCAAAGACATTATAACTTTTATGAGATAATTTAGAATAATATATACTTTATAAATTAATTATTTCTTGAATAAAAATACCATTTGATATTACTTTACTTAAAGCTTTTCCATGCTATTAATCATTTAAAATATAATAATTTTAAAACCTAAAAATTTAAAAGATTCTATTTTAGTTTCTTTAATATATTCTAAAAGTTAAAAAATAAGATTTTTTTATGTTATACTTGTAAAAAGTCACATCCAATAATTATATCTTAAGTACAAAATGATATTATAATTATTGAGGGTTTTATTTTATAAATTATTGTAAAAATATTGATAAGTTGATTTCTTTAAATCTTTCTTTAATAAATTATAATTAATAAGCTAGAGATAATAAATAAAAAATTAGATTTGTGGATTCTATTGTTACTAATGGTTTGTCAAATCTTTATTATAACCACTCAAATAATTTTTAAATTCATCACCTTTTAGATAAAATTCAAATTACTTAAGAGATGATTCAAGTACCTCCAACTTATAATTAAAATCAAAATTCACAACTACCATCTTATAAAAATGTTAGGTATATAAAGTTTTAAATCAAAATACCATTTATATCAAATTTGTTACCCCCTCAACCAAACTTGTTGCCCCTCAACCAAATCTTGTTTGCCCACCCAACTAGTTAGGTAGTAAGCGGATGCGGTAACAATTGGATCCACCTGGAGCAAATTTAGGAGAGCATCTTTACCTACAATATCCAATTTATCGGAAGATACTGCTTACAACCTTGTCCCACTGGTCATACCATATTCTGAAACTATTCGAGAACTTACA
>JAWRVF010001879.1:0-36657 GCA_036785485.1 Physcomitrellopsis africana | reverse complement strand
TTGGTGGCGTCAAATGTGGAAGGGAGTCAAAGATTTTGTAAAAACATGTGATGTTTGTTCAATATCAAAAACTCCTCGCCACTGACCCTACAGACTTCTTCAGCCATTACCCATTCCAGAACAACCATGGTCTTCTGTATCTATGGATTATATCACGGATCTTCCAAACTCAGGTTCTTATGACTCTATATTCGTGATAGTAGATTGTTTCACTAAGATGGCACATTTTATACTATATAAAAAATCTATCACAGGCAAAGAAACAGCTAAGCTTTTCCTTGACAATATCTACCGCTATCATAGATTACCTAAGGATATTATATCGGATAGGGGAACTCAGTTTGTATCGAGATTTTGGAAAACACTTTTCAAGATTCTAAAGGTGGATATAAAGCTATCTTCAGCTTTCCATCCTCAAACTGATGGACAAATGGAGCGCGTAAATCAAGTCTTGGAACAATATTTGAGATGTACCATCAACTACCAACAAGATGATTGGACAACTCTTTTACCATTGGCAGAGTTTGCTTATAATAATACGGTACATTCTTCTACACAACAAACACCTTTCTTTGCCAATTATGGTTACCATCCACGACTTAATACTTTTGACTATTCGAAAGTTGACAATCCTGCGGCGGAAGACTTGGTAAATCATTTGTCAGAACTACATACAACAATGAAGGCACAATTAAAGGAAGCTTAAGAACGACAAAAGATAAACGCTGATGCGTATCGAAAGGAACAACCACAACTCAACGTAGGCGATAAGGTATGGCTACTTCGTCGCAATATCAAGACTACACGACCTTGTGACAAGTTGGACTATCGTAAGCTTAGACCTTTTCGTATTTCTGAACAAATTAATCCAATTGCATATCGATTACGCCTACCAGAGTCTATGAAGATCCAACCTATATTTCATGTGTCTCTTCTTGAACCATATAAGACAGTGAACATACCAAGAAGAAGACAAGTGCCACCTCCTCCTATAGAAGTGAACAATAATGACAAATTTGAAGTAGAAGAAGTCTTAGATTCAAGGCGGCGCCGAAATAGGTTGGAATATATTGTTCACTGGAACGGATACGAGATTAGTGAGCGCACATGGGAACCAGCAAAAAATCTGGTGGATGCAGTGAGGAAGGTGGAGACCTTTCATCAACAACATCCATCGAAACCAAGATGAAGACTTTTCCTATAAAAGAAACAAGATGTAGGCAAGATAACATTCAACTTTCTATCCTTGTTTGTAGCTTCTTTGTATTTTGTGACGCTAAGGAGATGGAGAATCAACAACCAACGGATTTGACTCAAGAGCCTTCATTTGCTGACCTACCGGACGAGACATTGCGACTGTCACAACCCTCAAGACGACGCAACCGAGATGAAGATCTTCAAGAACGATATGTTCTTCCTCGAATAGATGGCGAGATACAACGTGTTTGATATCACGACCTTGGAAGAGATTCTCGATGTTTGGTGATTTTATTGGAGATAGGAACAACTCCTGACGGTGTTCCAGATGTGATATTTGAAGGAAGTTATGAAGGTCACAATAATGATCAAATAAGAGGGTGGTCTTCTCGCCCTGGAATGGGACACTATCGATGGCTGAGAGGACCCATCAATTACCTTCAAAGAGAATAAAGATCAGAGTATGTGGCAAATACTATTCGTCGCATCTTAGACTTTCTACACATGTAATCACCGCTCCTCGTGGAACTCGTCCTTTAAAAGGGAGGTAATATCACAGACATATACATAATTACCTATATGATCAGATAGAATTAGATAAAAGAAGGTAAAAGCAGGTTAATTCTATAATATCTTTAGAAAAACTTCCTAGAAACTTCATAGACGCTGCTTTGACTTTATAAGTGTCCATAGTAGACTTTTGGATTAGAAACTTGGTCAATAAGTTAGCCACATGTCGCACATGTTGGTAGCTTGAAGACCAAGCTAAATACGTGGCAAACATATAGGAAACTTGCCCTGCAAGTTCGACACGTGTCTTGCAACTTGGACACGTGTCTTGTAAATTGAATACGTGTTGGAGGTCCTATAGAATGTTGCCACTTAGCTCTTAGGTAGATAGTATAAATAAAGACAAGAGTGAAGCCTTCTTCACTCTTGTCAACTCCTTTCTTGTTTCCAGTCTAGTTCAAGAGTCTCTAGTTTTCTTGTTTTTTGGCATTAGCCATTCCAGTTTCTTTTTAATACATATACTTCTTTATATTTATTTCTTTGAGAGAGGTCTCACTTGTTTACTTGATTTCATCCAGTTATTGTCCTTGACAGATAGTTGACATGGTGATGGTCGTGCATGATTTACGGTTTCATTAGTTTCGTGTGAACTTTTAGGCAAGGTAGCGATTCAACTCTTGATTCACATTTCTCTATGAAGATTGGATACTTTTTGAGGATTAGATTCTTTTTTTTTGGTTTTGGTCGAATTGACAATGATTAATTTTTTTAGCATGTGAAGGCATGCTCCTACGATTTTTAGGTCTTCCTGAGACCTGAACTAATTGACTTATGTGCTTTTTCTAATTTGGATTTAAATTTTTTTTTTTTTGGATTCTTCTGAGTTATTTCATTGCCACAAGCTGTGCAATATGTGGCTTTCCTTTACTATTGTACACATTGTGTCATTTTACTTGTTGATATTATGTCTAGTTGGATTATTTTTGAAAAAAATTCTATCCTCGTTATCCTAGAATTGTTAAAATTTATGAATATTTATTAAATTATTACGTTTTAATGTACTATTTTAACATATTATTTTAACAAAAATATGAGATTTTAATAATTTTTAATATGATTTTAATAGTCATGTTAAACAAAATTGTTAAAATTTCATACTTATATTAAAATAGTACGTTAAAATTGACACGTCTTGTTATAAGTGTTGTATCCACTGCTAGTAAAATTTATCATTCTACTTGTATACAATTAATATTGACATTGTTTTGATTATTGAATTGCTATGTTACTATGCACAATTTGCTTGTATTTGTGATAAAAAAATAATTTAAATTGTCAACTCGGGCCGGAAGTTGAAGCTGCTTAGGAGTTGATTTTCTTTCAATGCTATGCAATTGTGTTTATCTTGTTGATGTTGTGGCCAATTTGCTTGTACTATTTTACAAGTTACAAGATTATTTTTTCTTCACAAGCTTGATTAATCACGTGATTATCACGAAAGAGAAAACTTGAGCACAAGAAGGTTGACAAAAGAAATGAGCAATTGGATAGGCTGGAATAAGCCTAGAAGTCGCAACTACGCTCATTAGAGGCGATGCAAGCGATGATGAAAGAGCTCCACTCAGCATGTTTTGGCAGTAGTTCGTTAGCAGGTGATACAAGTGAAGTGGTGAATTCTGCTTCAAGAGGCATAGATATGATTGGAGAGGCTCTAACATTCGTTTTGGAGCATAAAGAGAGCGATGACATTGCACTAATGTGTGCTGGTGACGTGACACCAATTGGGTGTGATGAGCGGGTACTGCCATCAAACTTGCCTTCAAATTGTGAGATGTCCATGCCACCTATCATGCCTTTGCAATGTGAGGTACCTGTGCTATCTCAGGTGATGTTGGTGCCTGAGGTGCCTCCAATGCCTGAGGTCCTTCCAATGCCTAAGGTACCTCAGATTCTAGAGGTGCCATTGCTACCTAAGGCATCAAAAACTTGTGAGGTGTCTGTACTCCCTTAGGTGCAGGTGGCACTTGAGGTGTCCCAACTTCAAAAGAACTTGTCGATTAATGAGGTGCCTCCATCACTTCCAGTGAGTTCTTTCACCATTGGTGATAGAATGAATCTGTTAGGATCTCCTACCAATAAGAATCCTTACCTTGTAGTTGCAAGAGGGCAAGTGCACCAAGTCGACGGAAAAAAAATGCATTGCAAGTCCATGAGTATTGGCAATATCAGTGTAGAGGTCAAGAGTGTAATTTGTGATTTTGAGGTGTTGCCATTTCCTCTGGAGCATGACTTAGAGGCAATCACAAACTTGAAGGATGCTGTGGGATATTTTTTTATCTAGCCAAAATATTTGATTTGTAAGTATAAGATAAGCATGTATCTTTTTAACTTACATGTTATATTATTTGATGTTTATTTATATTATTTTATATTATTTTATGTCATATTATGTTATATTATGTTACATTATGTTACATTAAGTTATGTTATTTTATGTTATTTTGTTGATAGAAAAGTGTTACAAACTCTATGTGTTTATAGTATGTATTTGATATTGGTGGTTGTGCGTGATTAGGATCCTAAACTTGTGGCCGTTTCTACATCAAAAGAGGACATTGGGGTCGATGAGACTAAAAATCTAGTAAGGCTTCTGCAATGTTTACATCTAATTGATAATTGTTAATTTGTACTTCATAGTTTTTTGGAAGGCCTGTAGTAATCCAAATTTTATATAATATATTGTGCAACTTGTCTCATATTCTTTCTGGATATATTTTTTTTTTATGAAAAAAATGTGCAATTCAAGAAAAAACAAATTCAAAGAAAGATACAACATCAGACCCACCAAAGGTATGTATCCCAAGTTATAATTAGTTTTCAGATTTTTATACATGTTAGTAAAGAGAAATAGGCACTTACTACATTTGAAAATGGAATATTGGTTCTTGTAGCCTAGGAAAACAAGGTCCAAGTTTCAGAAGGGGAATTAAGTACAAAGGAAGGCTGGATAATTTTTGGAAGAATCAGCACCACACAGAGAGGTCAAGTGTTGTGGGAGACACACATAGAGTAGATTATATGTAGGATACTAGCATATATAGTTATTATAATTTTTTGTTTACTTAATATTTTCAATTGTGTTAGAGTATTGTATGTGAATATCATACGAATTAGAATTTGCAGCGGACATGGCTGTTACAAAAACAACAGTCAATATTAAAACAAGTTTTGTCATAAATGCAATTGTTGGCATTAAACTTGCAAGCTCTTGTTAATTTTGATGTTTAAACATTTGATAGTATTTGTTAAATAAGTACGTTACAATTTCAAGTTTAGTTAGTTATTCTATTAGAATAATAGTTATTATATGTTAAAGTTATGTTAAATGTAAATAACTTGATTACCATGTTGAAATAATATTTTAATAGGAATCATTATGTTTAACATAAATTTTTAATGTAATTTAATATTTATTTTTTAACACAGTTTAACACAAATTTTTAATATAATTTAATACAAATTTTAACACAGTTTAACACAAATCTTTAATACAGTTTAACATAAATTTTTAACACAATTTAATACAAATTTTTAACACAATTTAATACAAATTTTTAACACATTTTAACATAAATTTTTAACACAATTTAATACAAAAATTTAACACAATTTAACACAAAATTTTAATATAGTTTAACACATCATTCTTTGCCAGATCAGTATAAATAATGAAATAAACATCTGACATGGCCACGTGAGTCAAAAGTCAAAGGTGACAAGGAACACTCTACATGGAAGACATGTTAGCGTGCCAGCATAGACTTCCCTTTCTAGGTCATTTGCCATGCTGAAAAGAACATGGATGAAAAACATTCCACGTGGATAGTGGAGGATGGAGAGGTTAATATGAAGAAATAGAATTTAACATGTCTGTTAAATGGTTATAACAAAACCATTCAGCCCCTCTCAAAGTAGATAACCAAGGTGATATGATGTTATTTTTTTGATACTTTAAAATTCCTATTAAACTGTATTAAAAACCACATTAAACTCCATTATTTTTAATGTAACTCTATTCTAAGGAGATTCTCTTAATTCTTTAGCTTAGTTTTAATAAATATCGTCAATAAAATATATTAACTTTTATTAATGTATTTGTTAGATTTCTAGATGGCTTCTATGTGCGTTCACTTATATTGTATCTACGCCAATGTACAAGATATCCCAACCGATTTTGGTACTGCCTTGAATTCAAGACCTCTTCCATCTCAAATTTTTCATTGTTGTCTATTTCTAGAAGGGGTGGTAGCATTGATCTTCTTCCTTGTATATCCACTGTCTTGTTTGACTTCAGTAGTGATACATAGAATATATGATGGATCTTTATTGATTTTGGTAGGCACAATCTATAAGCAACTAGATTAATTTATGCACAAATTAAAAATGGTCCAAGCCTATAATAATCTAATTTGTTATAAAGATGAATAGTCTTGATATTATGACAAAATAATCATACCTTATTGCCTACATGGAATTGAGGCTGTTCCTTATGATAGACATTTGTATTGAATTTTTGTTGTTCTTGAATTTTTTTTAATTGTGCCTTCATTATTATATGTAGCTCTGACAATTAATTTGCCAAATCTTTTGTTGCAAGATTATTAGCTTTTGAAAAGTCAAAAATATCAAGTTATGAATGATAATCATAATATGTAAAGAATGGAATTTGTTGAATAGAAGAATGTATTGAATTATTATAAATAAACTCTGCCAATGGCAAAAGAATTGTCCAATTATCTTCATAATAATTGATAGTATATTTCAAATATTGTTCCAAAATTTAATTTATCCGTTCTATTTGTCTATTAATTTGAGGATAGAAAGCTGAAGATAATTTTATATCCACCTTTAATATTTTGAAAAGAATTCTCCAAAATCTTTATACAAATTACATTCTTTTATCTGATATAATATCTTTTGATAATCCATGATAATAATAGATATTATTAAGGAAGAATTTAATTATTTTTTTACTTATAATAGATTTTGTATATAATACAAAATGTGCCATCTTGGTAAAATGATCTATAATCATAAATATAGAATTTAGAAGATTTATAATAAAAGCCATAGAAATAAAAGACCAAGATTGTTCTGATCAAATAATGGTTGAAAAAGTCGGTAAAATCAATGACAAGGAATTTTGAATCTTGAACAAATGTCATATGGCTATACAAATTCTTTAATAGCCTTCCATATTTGAAGCTACCAAAAATCTTTTGATATTAGCTCCAAAGTCTTATTAAATTCAAAATGTCCTATTGTAAGAAAGTTATGACGAGCTTCTAGAGTACGTAGTTGTGTTGCATCTTCTGGAATATATAGGTGTCTTTTGAAATAGAATAAATCATTCTTGAACTTAAACTTGGAAGTATCATGAGACTTATATGAATTATGCTTAATCTCATGAACAAGAAGGTCTAAAGACATATTTGACTAGATTTGCTTAACAAAAATTGAATCAACAATCAATGTTGATATTATTGTTTAAAAATGAAATTGCTCTAGCTTCAAAAAGATCATTCTTTATTGATCAAAAGTTAAATCTCTTTCTTTTGATATAAGATAAGAATATCTAAAAAGGGCATTGGACAGACCTTACTATTTTTCTAATCAATAAGTGATAATAAATTCGAATTTTAACAAAGACATATTTTAATGAGCTTGACAATGATTCAATATGCGTGCTGATATGAAATATTCAAGATTCTTTTGATCTATATATATAGTGACTAGATTAGAAGCGCCTTCAAGACAGTGACGCCATTCTTGAAAAGAATCCATAATTACAAGAAGCTCTTTATTATAAATTTTGTAGTTGATCTCTGTTGCTGAAATTTTTTAGAATAAAAAGCTATTAGGTGGAATTTGACATCTGCTTCTATTTGTGATAATATCACATCTAAAGCAAATTTTAATGCGTTTGTTTCTATAAAAAATACCTTGGAAAAGTCAACATGATTTAAGATTAGTGCAAAAGTAAAAGTTGTCTTCAAAGCCTCAAATAATGCTTTTGTTTCTTATTCCATTTGAGTTTGTTCTTATAAGTTAAGCATGTAAGTGGAGCTGCAACTTGAAAAAAATTTTTGATGAAGATTTAATAGTAATTAGCAAATCTTAAAAAACATTGTACATTCTTTATTATTCTTAAAATCTTCTAGTCCATGATTGTTTGGACTTTCTTAGGATCTATTTTGAAACCATCATTTGAAATGATGTATACTAAGAAGTGAACTTGAGTAATGTAAAATATATACTTTTCCATCTTGGTATATAATCCTGAATCTCTAAATTTTTATAACACACAACAAACATCAAGTTCATATTCTTTTATATTCTTAGAATAGATTAAAATGTTGTCTAAATAGCAAACAACGAAATTATTAAGAAACTCACAAAAAATATCATTTATAACATATTAAATAGCAGTTAGTGCATTTGTAAGTCTAAAAGGTATGACATTATATTCAAAGTATCCATACCTTGTTTGAAATACAGTCTTCCATTTATCACCTTCTTTGATGCATATCAAATTATATGCTCTTCATAGATCTATTTTTGTATAGATCTTAGCTTGATTTAATTGATCAAAAAGTTTAAATATCAAAGATAGAAGATATCTATTCTTGATGGTAATCTTATTGAGTCCTTGATAATCTACACACATCTGTAATAATTCATCTTTTTTCTTTACAAACAAGATAAGAGCTCCTATTGGAGATTTTGAATGGCATATGAAATTCTTGGCCAAGTTCTCATCAATGTATTTCTTAAGTTTAGACAATTCATATTGTGAGAAACTGTAGATTGGTCCAAATGGAAGTTGAATTCTCTCTTTAAGATCAATTAAGCAATCATATATGTAATATTTTAAAAGAATGTTTACATTCTTTTTTTCAAAAATATCTTAATAATCTTGATATTGGTTGGAAATGCTCTTTGTAGTCTTTCCACTATCAAAAATAGATGTAGCATAAATATCAAAAGATGATCTTTCTTTTGCTACATTCATAAAAACTTTTGTGTTTACAAGTACAGATTTTATTATATTAGACTTATGGCTTGTCACTTAATTAGTAAGACTCTTATTAATACTTTGAAAAATATCAAGTCTATAAAAAATCTAGTCTATTTGAAGATTATATTTTATTAGCCATGATAAATCTAA
The DNA here is from genome assembly GCA_036785485.1 of Physcomitrellopsis africana. NCBI lineage: Eukaryota > Viridiplantae > Streptophyta > Bryopsida > Funariales > Funariaceae > Physcomitrellopsis > Physcomitrellopsis africana. The sequence continues at coordinate 27,722 of JAWRVF010001879.1, read as the reverse complement.
AATAATTGAATTAGAGAAAGATTTAATTATATTAAAGATTATACAACTATTATAACCATCTATTGTTATATTTATAAGAAGGATTTTATGAGTAATATCTCTAAAAGATAACAAATGACCATCTATGACTTCTATATGTATGGATTTAGTTTTCTATATTGAAGGTATTCTATGACTTTTAACAAAAAATTTATCTAAAAAACATACTAAGGCTCCTAAATCTTGTAAGGTAGAGGCTTTGTGATTTTTAGGTCCCAAATAGACATCTATTATAAAATAAGAAGAGGATTTTGATGAGAGAATAGGACCTTTATTAGAAGTTGTATAAGATTCCAGTTGCTCAATTCCTATTATAGTTGGACAAATTTATTTTTTGACATATTGTCTTCTTTGACAATAGTACTCTTCATTTTATAGTTATATTATTTCCTTAGACAATATTGAGTAGTGTATTTAGATTCTCTATAATATAAACACAATCTTTCTTACCAACGATAAGCTTAATCTTATTCAGTAAAAGATATAATACATACCGTGTCGATTTGCATGTCTTCTATTTTTGAATGTACATATTGAGAAGATGTTAATGTTGCTATTATATTATAGTAATGTTGAAGCTCCTTTGTGCAATTCTTAGATCAAAATTCAAAAAATTGATTGTTATACTTCACAGCAAAATGAATTGTTTGACTCAATGTTTGAGGATCAGATAAATTGAGCATCAATTTTTTTACCTCATATTATAATCTATAAAGAAATTGGCTAATGAATGCATCATCATTCCATTTAATATCAATTGCTAGTTGTCAAAATTGTAAAACATATGATATCATTGATTGATTGCCTTGTTGCAAGATGCGGATCTTGTTAGTTGAAATACAAATTGTATCATGTTTTCTATACATAGATTGAAATTTTATTAAAAATACCTCCAAATTATCTTATATTAGATCACAGTATTCAAAAAAAGATAAAATAAAACTTAAAAATAGTGTTCCAATTAATGTGACTTCTGATCCTTGAATTGGATAATTTTGAGGTCGAAGTTTAATTACTAGTTATACTTGATTGATGAATCCTTAAAACTTAGATCTTATGCCATCAAACTTCTCTGCCAAACTAATTTTTTGATTCTTTGATGCCTGAATGGCATTCAATCATAGGTGAAGTGGTATAGCTTGAAGCAACTCCAATTATCTTTATATCTTTACTTCCTACTAATCTTATTACTCCTTATAGTAGTACATTGAGTTGATGCATTGTAAGTATTAACTCTCTCATTTGTTCTTGTATTTGTGCCATTGTGCTTTTCATTTTAGCAAGCTTTGTCATGATAATATAATAGAAAGGGAAAAAAGTGTCTACTCTCATTATAAAATAAAACACTCAAGAATAAAGAAAAAAAATTCTACAAATAATATTAGTTTAAAAGTGGATAATCTATAATTTCTAATATGATTATGTTTTATCAAAAAAAATAAGTAATCTATTTTTAATTAAGAAAAAACAAAGCTTTGATATTATATCTTCACTCTTGTCAATTTATCAGCGATACAAACTAAAACAAATGCATAAATTAATAAAAATTGTGTAAAAAAAAATGACAAAATAGAAATAAGGAAGTATGTATATTCAAGAAGAAATTGAAATGGCTATTGTCAAAGATTAGAAAATACAAAAGACTCTTGAATGAGACTAGAGACAAGAAACGAGTTGATAAGAATGAAGAAGGCTTCACTCTTATGTCTATATATACTATCTATCTAAAACTATATAGTGGCATTCTATAGGACCTCCAATATGTGTTCAATTTATAAAATATATGTCAAACTTGCAAGACAAGTTTCCTATATGTACACCACATACTTAGCTTGTTCCACAAGCTATCAGCATGTGCAGTATTTGGCTAGTTTATTGGCCAAGTTTTTAATCTATTAATCACCTATAGACATGTATAAAGGTGAATCCATGTCTATGAAGCTTTTAGGAAGCTTTCTCATAAGGTATTATCAACATAACTTACTTTTATTTACTTCAACCTATCCATATTTACTAGATAATTATTAGAATAAATCTTATGTCCATAACAACTATTTATCTAATAACTACATGGCAACATTCTATATGACCTTTAATATATGTCAAATTTGCAAGACATGTATCAAACTTGCAAGACAAGTTTTTTATATGTGTGCCATGTATTAAACTTGTTCTACAAGCTACCAACATATAAAACATATCATTAACTTGTTGGCTAAGTTTCTAACCTACTAATCACCTATAGACATGAATAAAGATAAAATTACGTCTATGAAGCTTTTAGGAAGCTTTTCTATAAGATATTATCAAATTAACCTATTTTTATCTACTTCTATCTATCCTTGTTGATTAGATAATTATTAGAATAAATCTTATGTCCATAACACTTGCTAATTGGAATTATTGCAAATAATCATTTTGCCAAAAAAGACGCAATTATATTTTTGAGATAATTTGTAGGATTAATCTAATTATTTTTTAGAGATTACTTCAAAAGATTGTGTGGAATTAAAAAGAGATTATTTGAATAAACCTTATTGTCTAATGTTTAGCTTGGTTGCCATTTTATAGTACCAAATGGTTAGACTTTCACAAATAGAAGAATTAGTTGTTGCATTGTCGTATTACATGAAGTCTTCCTTGAGAATGCACTTAGCACTTGATTGTGGAAGATAAAAAAAAAATTGCGATAATAAGTCCTAACACCTCTAATAGAATTATACATAAATTACAATTAAAAATTAACAAATATGCTCAAGCATTAAAGAAGTTTAATTAAAATTTTAATTAATTATTAAAAAAAATATAAAAAAATCCTAAATAACTTTTTAAAAAGTCATATAGAAATAATAAAGAATTTTTTATAAAATATTAATATAAAAATATTTTTAAAATATTAAAAATAGAAATTATAATAAAATCCTAATCAAATTCTAATCAAATCCTAAATTCTAAATAAACCTTAATGAAATTCTAACCAAATCCTAAATCCTAACCAAATCCTAAATCTTAAATAAATCCTAATAAGATCCTAATCAAATTTTAAATCCTAAATAAATCCTAAAAAAATCTTAATCAAATCTTAAATCCTAAATAAATCCTAAATGAATCCTAATAAAACTTTAATCAAATACTAAATCCTAAAAAAATCCTAAAAAAATCTTAATCAAATTCTAAATCCTAAATAAATTATAATAAAAACTTAATTAAATCTTAAATTTTAAATAAATCCTAAATAAATCCTAATAAAATATTAAATCCTAATAAAATATTAACCAAATCATAAATCTATAATAAACCCTAATAAAATTTTAATCAAATTCTAAATCCTAAATAAACTTTAATAAAATCTTAATCAAATTTTAGTAAATCCTAATCAAATCTTAATTAAATTTTAACAAATCCTAACCAAATTCTAATTAAATTCTAATAAATCTAATAATAGATTAAAATCTCAATAACTAATAATTGAACTATTGATTTTGACTCAAAATTTACACACCTTTCAAAAACTAAATTGCCAATGTGTAAATTTTTTTTAAAGAAGATTCAACTCACTACATAGAAGATAAATCCAAAACTTTGCTTGGATATAGGTCGGCATCTTTTTCCAACCTTGATGTCAATCTTCTAATACCAATATCTTCTTTTTGCACTATTTAATTGCATATATATAATCAAACTCATAAAATGCTCAAAAATATAAATTTTTCTTTATTTTACAAAATCCAGAGTCACTCATATCAACCTTGACTTTATAAACCTCTTACAAAGTCAATATCTATCTAAATCATTTAAACCAAATCTCAAAGAAACTTTGTAAAGTTTATTTTCAAATTTTAATCTTTGATTTTTCAAAGAACTCTCTATCTGCCATAGGCACGTGGTTTTGTGCCTGAGGATCTGATTTCAATCCGAGTTCACAATTGGTCTTCTTCAAATATTAATTTTTAAAATTTTAAGATAAATTTTTTTAAAATCTATTTTAAACTCTTTTTTAAAGATACCTATATTATTTATTTTTTAATCTATTTTATTTTGTCTTATAAATAGTTATATAAAGTAAGTAAAAATCTCTTTCAAAAAGATGAGATTATCATTTTTTAATTTTTACTATCTCCTTACCTATTATCTTTATTTTTAAGATAATTTTCTAAAATATTTTTATTTGAGCTCCTCTATAATATAATCATTTCTTTCTTCTTTCACCTAATGGTCATATTATTATACAACATCCATCTCTCTTAGATCTATGCATCCTTCAACATGCGTCAAATATTCTTTAATGTATTGATGTATGACGCTCTTTATCTTAGTCAAATTTTTTATCTTGAATTTTTTTATTCTCTTTTATTTTAATATCTCTTAATAAATTTTTCTCTTTATCAAAATATATGCATATTCCTCTTTGTTTGAATAACTTGATTTGCTTACTTGTTCAAGTGACTTCAATTTTATTCCATCAAATTTTTGTAATCAATATGTTCTATTATTATAGACTTTTATCACAACATATGGTTCAAACCAATGCTTAATTTTTTTTTATAATGTACTATGTTGGTTATCCAAACTATTATCATAAATTAAGATCCAATCACTTTCTTCTAATTTTTTAGATTATAGTCAATGTGTTTTATTAAATCTTTTTTTATTTTTTTTTCTTGTTTCTTTCAACCTCCATTTTGCTATTTTGATATTCTTAGGTCTTTTTTCTAATTGTTAAATCCATAATGCTAAAAGCTCCTTTTTATTAAGATCATCTTTTCAAGACAATACTTTTCATATAGGTATTATTTCTTCTATTGGCATAATTGACTTTTATCTATATATTAACTCAAAAGGCATATAACTAATCACCATACTATGAATTCTGTAATCTGCCCATAATACAAATGACAGTAGCCTTAGCCATTAATGTACTTTGCCATTGCATGCTTTTATTAATATTTTAACAATAGGTGAATGTCTCTGTTTATTCTTCCTATTACCTTCTGAATTATATACTATTGTCAAAGAAAGTTTAATTCCTATTCTACCAAAGAATTTTCTTGCTTCTTTTGCATCCAATTTTCTTCTATCTACAATGATTTTTCTAATACAACCATAGCAACAAATAATATCTTCTAAAAAAATCAACATATATTTTCAATATTTTTTCTTTTTAATATTCATCTTTCAACCATATTTGATAAATCTTCACCTACAAATATTAGATACTTCATTTCTCCAAGTCCCATAGATATTGCTACTAAATCCACTACCCACTTATAATATAGTACTAGAAGATAAGTAGAATGTAATTCATCTCAATGTTAAATGTTAGAATAAAATTGACACATCTCATATGATCATATAAAATCAACCATATCTTTATACATGCCTTTCTACCAATACTTCTCTTTCAATTTAGTAAAAGTTGCTCAAATTCATCTATGTCCTACTCACAAACTCTCATGGAATTTTTTAATAATCTTTTGTTGAACTTCTAAACCACATATCATCAATCGTGGTGCTTCTCTTCTTCTCTTTGGATGCTTCCATAAATATCTATCATGTAAAAAATATCCATAGGTTTTCTTATAGATTTTCTTAAATTTTTTATTTGTCTATCTTTTTTTGTTGCTTTAATATATTAAGATATTTTCCAACATCTTTCCATTCACCTTTATATAAATCTCTTAAAAAGAATTCTAATAGTATATTTAAGTATATATTTTCTTCTTTTGATAATACATTAGTATAAAAATTTGCACCCATATCATCTTCCAAATCAATCATATCTTCTTCATCATAATACCTTGCTCTTGATGACGTATCTACAATTGAATTATCTCTCTCTACAATGTGCTTAAATTCTAAATTTATAGTTTTGATATATGCTATCCATCTTAATATAGCAATATTACAAATTAAATAATTTATAATCATATCTAATAAAGATAGATAATTTATTTTTATAAATACTCATGTATTAATCAAATATATATATATATTTTTTATAGCTATTATTATATTTTATAATTTTTTTTTTTTTTTTTTTTTTAATTTGTATATATGTCCTTTATTTAATATTCAAAACCTTTCTTCCAAAATTTACTACATATCTATTTCCTTGTTTATCATCTTATCCAATTGTCCAACCTATTTCAATCAAATTTGCATCAACTGTTAATATCATTGGCCTTTCATATTCATAATTCACTTTTTTCAAAGTTGAAAATGAAAAAAAAAGTTCTTTCAATTTTTTTATAGTTTTTTTTTAGTTCTTCTTTCTATTGAAATTTTAATTCTTTCTTAGCTATTCATACAATGGATTTGCTATACATGCAAAATGAAGTATCTATATATGATAGAAAATATATACTTCTAAAAATCTTTTGATTTTTATTATATTTATAAATTCTTTCATTTTTTTAGTAATATCAACATTTTTCATATTTGGCTTACATCCATATGATTCATATATATGTCTAACAATAAATATCTCATTTATTCTAAATGTAGATTTAGTACTTGATAAGGTCAAATATACTTCTTTTAATTGTAATAAAATCTTTTCATAATCTATGATATGATTTGTAACAAATCTTCTACAATCCTTTTGATCCAATGTCATATTTTTTTCTTCTTCTATATATCTTTTAATTGGAATATCATCTAAGAATGGTATAATCTTTTTTGATATAAATTCTCTTAATACTTTGTTTATTCTATTCATCATATAAGCTACTGAATTAATAATCTCTTCAGGCAATGTACACATTCTTATTAAATTCAATAGAGCCTTCATAGTAATTAAATCTTTATTTTATAATGCTGATTAAAATTAATCATATCTTAAATAAAAATCATCCATTGAATAAATTTTTCTTCCATCAAATGCTTCTGCAAATCTATCCACAATTAAACTTGAATTCATATTTTTAATAGTCATTTTATTTATAGGTTGCATGTCTTACATAAATCTTATTGTTCCATTTTTCTTTGATATTATAAACCATTGATTAGAATAAAGTATTATAAATAGTTTTAAAATTTTAATTTTAATTTTTTTATTAAATAAATTTATTAATTTGAATAAATAAGTTTTTGGTCCTAAAATTGATCGCAAATTCTATGGTTTATGAGGAATAATAAAAATAATCATAGGTGCTATAATACTTCAATCAATACATCCAATTTCATGTGCTTCAAATACAAAAGCTTTTTTATATTGTGAAAGCATCTCTCTAAAATATTTTTCTTCACATTTTATCAAAAATCCATTACATCTAACTTTTAATCCATTTTATGTAGCATCCATAAATTCATACCCTATTTTCCTAGCATCCTTTAAATTTGGTTGTGTAGATGCTCTCTTCACTTTTTTTTCACAATCTGATGGTAATGGCAAAGCCACTAGTTTAACGTTTTTTTCCACTAATTTATACTTAGTTTTGATATGTATCTTTTAGCAACTTAAATTTTTTATAAATCTTTAAATTTTATCATAAAATCCTTTAAAATACATGTTAATAATTCTTTTTTTTCTTCTTATAATCCATATTATAATAAATAATTTAATTCTCCTATAGTGTTTGCAAATCCTACTTTTTCAAATGCTAATAAAATAAATTTATAATTTAATCAATTCTCCATTTTCTTTTAATATTTTTTCTATATTTTTAATATAATATTTATCTATCTTCTTTATCTTATCAATAGTCTTAAAAAAAAATATACAATCTTATCTCAATCTAATAAGTCCAATAGATAGTATCTTCTCTTTTAAACTAAGAAGGAACATTTCTTTCTCTAATCCATTGCAATTCCGCTTTACAATGGTATGTGGTAAAAATCTTCAAGTTCTTCAAAATTTTCATTAAATAATGGCTTTTTTCTCAACTTATAATAATTTTTTTATGATTGGTACAAATAATTAAAAATTAAACTGCTTTTATCCCATCTTAGCTTTTTATTTTTGCATAAGCTGAATCATTATCCATAATCTTTGTTTCCATTAGTATAGTAGTAATATATTATTGTCTTAATATAATAGGATATATAGACATATCTTATATAAAAAAATATTGTTCATGAATAACATCTCCTATTATTACCTTCATATTTGGACAAGTTCCATATAAATCCTCTTTTGAATTGTTTGTTGATCTTATCATCTACCCATTGTCAATATTAATAGAACATTTTTTTTTTATATAGCTCTTTTAATATCAAATTGATTTTAGAATTATAATCAATTAATATTACAATTGATCCTTTTAAATCTCCTAATTTTATTAAAGTGTTTGTAGTAGCCCTTGCTCAATGATTTTAAAAATAATGACTAGATGGTTGCATCCCATTTCTTTTCTTTATAAGTCTAACTCATGAAACATCTCCTAATACTTGTGTTTCAACTTCTTCATTTACATTGCTTTTCATTGCCTTTGTTTCTTATATATTTAATATCATAATATCTCCTATAGATTGCCGTTTTTTCTTTACTATATCAATAATAATTTCATAAAATTCACACTTTGTAATCTCTAAAATTTCATCACTTGTAAATTCAATCTTTCCTCCTAAAATCTATTCTTTTAATATCTTCTTCAAATTTGTAGGAGCTTCAATATCTGATTGTAACTTATAAATAGGAGTCTTTTTTTTTTCTTTTATAATTTCTTTCTTCTTTGTAAAAACATTCTCTACTTCCTTCTCATATATAGGATTTTTTTTTTGTCTTGTTTTTATTCTTCTTGTAGTCTTATTTATAGTTTTTCATTATTTTCATCTTTTTTTGTTTTTTTTTCTATTAATACTTTATATTGACTCCTTGCAATATAAGCATGCACTAATAATCTATCTATTAGATTATTCTATCTAATAATTTGGTAAATATTATTACCAATATATATTAAATTATTTATAATAATTTTTTTTTTCAGCATAATTCATTATACTTATCCATAATGAATTAGATTCTCCTAAAAGTTCAAATTTATACTTAGATATTTGCTTTGATTTGCCTCCACCTAATATATTGATGCTTCATTATTTGAGATTGTATGCACTTTAAAAGTGTCTTCTACAAACACCTTCATTCTTCTTTTATCAAAATTTGTCTCCAATTTTTTTTCCACTTTCTTTTAAAGGTATCATACCATCTTTAAAAAAAATAACTCCTTTGTGCAGTACTTCTATAAATTCTTTATACTCCTTTCTTAAATGATCCATGCTATCATACCACATGCACCTATACACTACACCTTCAATTAGTTTTAATTTTTATCTTGTTGATATTTTTGATGGTTGATCCTTCTCTTCAAATTTTACAAATTTTATTTATAAATCTCTCATTCCATATATGATTTCATCCATATTCATTGTTTCTTTTTTTGATGTAAATATTAAAGATTGAATCATTGATGTAGGATAGTTAGTAGGCAATTTTACCTTAGATACTTATAATGGTCTTTGAATATCCATCCTATCTTTTTATCTTTTTATCTTTTTACAAAAAATCTTATTATTTTTTTTACTTCTTTTTAATTTGATGTCAATTCTTTTTTTTCTTTATTATCTTCAAACAAAATTTCAAACTTTTCTTGTAACTCTCTATTAGTTGCTTGAAGAAAAAATTCCACTTTATTTGAATCCAACAATTGCCTCTCCTTATTTGATAAATAAAAATATTATCTTTTGAACTCTTTCAATAAAATTTTTCTTGAAGACCTTCTTTAGGCCTTTCAATCCATTCAAAAAATGACTTTTTTGTAATCCAATTGCTATCTTCTAAAAAATACTCATCCTACAATGCTTGAGAAAAATTTCTCGCAAGAACCTCCAAAATGTCTTATAATGAACTTTACATAATTTCTTATCTTTGACGTAATAGTCAATTTAAATAATTGAACCATCTCCTTCTCAAAAACACACTTTAATTCTATTTCTTTTATATAACATCTTAAATACTTTGTAATATCCTTCCCTTGAAATTGATCAATCTTATCTACAAATGCTTGTAATATTTTATTTGCCATATCTTCTTTGTAATCTTTAACTTGTTTCTATTGCATAAATAAAGAAAATACTTCAAATATGCTTGCAAAGTTATGATTAAAATATATACTTTGTCCTCTATTAATACTTCCACTTATAGCTCTATTCAAAGTACTACCCATAGATCCTCCTTCCATTTTCTTGCTTTTTTTTTCTATAATTCAAATAAATCAAATATCCTATTATCTTCTATTTCAAGCTTTTCATGTCAGATTTACCAAATATGTCTTATTATGTGAAGTCTTGCTTGAGAATGCATCAAGTACTTTGCTGTAAAAGATAAAAATAAAATTATAATAATAAGTTCTAACACCTTTAATAGAATTATATATAAATCATGATTAAAGATTAATGAGTATATTCAAGCATTAAAGAAGTTTAATAAGATTTTTAATTAACTATAAAATAAACACAAAAAATCCTAAAGAATTTTTTTAAAAACCATAAAGAAGTAATAAAAAATTAATAAAGAAATAATTAAGAATTTATAAAGAATATTAATATAAATTTTTAAAAAAATATTAAAATAAAAATATTTTTAAATTATTAACAATAAAAATTATAATCAAATTTTAATTAAATCTTAATCAAATTCTAATCAAATTCTAATAAAATCCTAATCAAATCTAAATCAAATCCTAATCAAATCCTAAATCCTAAATAAATCCTAATAAAACCTTAATTAATCTTTAAATCCTACATAAATCCTAATAAAATTTTAATCAAATTCTAAACTTTAAACAAGTCTTAATCAATTCCTAATCAAACCTTAAATTTTAAATAAATCTCAATGAATTTTCAATCAAATTTTAAATCCTAAATATATCCTAAATAAATCTTAATTAAATTTTAATTAAATTTTAAATCTTAAACAAATCCCAATCAAGTTCTAATCAAATTCTAATCAAATTTTAATCAAATCCTAACCAAATCCTAACCAAATCCTAACCAAATCTTAATAAAATCCTAATAAATCTAATAATAGATTAAAATCTCAATAGCTAATGATTAAATTATTGGTTTTGATTCAAAATTTTCACACCTTTCAAAATCTAAATTGCCAATATGCACAAATTTTTTAAAAAAGATCCAACTCACCACATAGAAGATAAATCCAAAACTCTACTTAAGTGTAAGTCGGCCTCTTTCTCCAACCTTGATTTTAATCTCCTAGCACTAATATCTTCTTTTTATACCATTTAATTTCTTCTAAATTTAAAAATAGATAGAAAATCAAGTATACCATCTTTATAAATAATTTTTATCTCAATCCAATTGATAGATTGTTAAGTATCTTAGAAATCCTCACTAATCTTTAAAATCCAATTTTTGAGACCCTAATCTACTTAAACTTTAATAACGTTTAATTGAACTATTAGATGAAGCTCAAATTTATAGCATGCACTCAATACAATTACAATTATAAATCTACAAACTTGTATATATAGATCTATAATCAAACTTATTAAATGCTCAAAAATATAAATCCTTTTTTATTTTAGAAAACTTAGAATCACCCAAATCAATCTTGATTTTATAAAGCTCTTATAAAGTCAATATCTATCTAAATCACTTAAAACCAAAGCTCAAAAAAACTTTCTAAAGTCTATTCTCAAACTCCACTCTCTATCTTTCTAAAGAACTTTCTATCTATCGTAAGTACATGGTTTTGCACCTCAATATTTGATTTCAATCTAAGTTCACAACTGATCTTCTCCAATATCAATTCTTAGAATTTTAAGATAAATTTTACTAAAATTAATTTTTAATTCTTTTCTAAAGATGTCTACATTATTTATTTTTTTAATCTATTTTATTTCGCCTTATTTATAGCTATATAAGATATGTAAAAGCTTCTTCTAAAAGAAGGCAATATTAGCACCTTTTAATTTTTACTATCTCCTTGTCTATTATCTATATTTTTAAGATAATTTATTAAAATATTTTCATTTGAGCTCCTCTATAATATAATAATTTCTTTCTTCTTTTATCTAATGATTGTATTATTATACAATAGCGTAAAATTTACTTACTACCAAAGTTTTGAATTTTTTAAAATTATAATTTATATCTATTAATGTCATAGATATAAGATTTATTCTAATAACTATTTAGATAATTTGAATAGGTAGAAATAGATAAAAACAAATAAATTTAATAATATCTCATAAAAAAGCTTCCAAAAAGCTTCATAGATATAGATTTATCTTTATTCATGTCTATAGGTGATTGGTTGATTAAAAAACTTGGCCAACAAATTAGCCACGTGTTGCACATGTTGGTAGCTTGTAAAACAAGCTAATTATGTGGCTTATATGTTTGAAACTTATCTTATAAGTTTGATATGTGTCTTGTAAATTAGACACGTATTAGAGGTCCTGTAGAATGTTGCCACATAGTTCTTAAATAAATAGTATATATAGATACAAGAGTGAAGCCTTTTTCACTCTTGTCAATGCTTTTTTTGTTCCTAGTTTTGTTTTAATAGTCTCTACTCTTCTTGTCTTTAGCAATAGCTATTCTAGTTTAATATTATATCATCTTTAAATGATTCTTTATTCTTTTCAAATAACACAAGAATATTTTGATATTTTGGTTTTTTATATTTTATTTATTTAATAATTAATATAAATAATAAATTTTTTATATTTTAGATTTAAACATATGAATTGTTAATTCAATGCTATTGGATTAACTTAAGCTCTGTCTTAACTTTTTATTTGGCAATCTACCTCCCTGTATTCAAATTCTATGGGATTCATCTAATTCCTATTGATAAAAAAAAATTTGATTTAACAAAAAAAAATTAAAATTAAAAAAATTAAAAAAATCCTATCTTTAAACTTTATCATTTATTTTGTAGACTTAAATTATTTTGAAATTTTTTTATATATAATAATTCAATTATAAAATATATATATATATATATATATATATATATATATAAAATAATATAGCTAATTTTAATTATATTATATAAATAATAACTTTTATACTATCAAATAGGCTATAAATTAATTTTGTTATAGAAGATTATTATACAAAAAAAATTATTATTATTATTGTTAGTAAAAATAACAATTATATTAACAAATAACATTCAAATATTATATATATTATGATAAATTATACTTCTAAGAAGTAATACTTTATTTTGTTTTATTATTTTTTTAAATATTTATTATAAATATTTTATTTATTCATTATATAATATAATTTTATATATTATAAAATTAATATTATTTTTTTATTAAATAAATTAAAATTTACTTTTAAAATTTGAGCATATGGATCTATATTATAAGTTTAGAATATACATTATCTTGTTATAACAAGATTATAGAATAAAAGAATAAAATAAGATGTATATTATAGATAAGCTTAATTGAAGACTGAATTATAAAATTATATTAAAAAATATAAATAAAAAATATTAGAAAACATAAAAAATAAAATAAAAAATTAGAGAGATAATAAAAATATTTAGTATTAATATTATTATTTTTTATAAAAAGGGCTTTTTTTACTTTGTAGAACCATAAATAAAACAAGAAAAGATAGATTAGTAAAAATACTACTATAAGCATCTTAAGATCACAGTAAAGGATAGTTTTTAGCTAAAATTATCTAAAAAAAATCCTTAGATTGATGCCTAGAGACAATTGGCTATGAACCAAGATTGAAACCAGACTCTAAGATACAAAATTGTGTGCCTATGACAGATAGAATCTACTTTTGTTAATCTAAAAGTAGGATTAGAAAGCAGACTCAATAAAGCCTCTTTGAACATTAGTTTCAACGATTTTAAATTATAATAGCTTCATAAAAGCTTTACAAAGTTAGGATTGATTTTGATGACTTTGAATCTTGTGAAATAAATAGGGATTTATATTTTTGAGCATTTTATAAGTTTAATTATAGATCTATACATAAAAGTTTGTAGATTAGTGATTGTAGTTGTGTTGAGTGCATGCTATAAATTTGAGCTTCATCTAATAGTTTAATTAAATATTATTAAAGTTCAAGTGGATCAAGATCTCAAAAATTGGATTTTAAAGATCAGTGAGGGTTTTTAAGATATTTAACAATCTGCCAATTAGATTGAGATGGAAATTATTTGTGTAGATAGTAGATTTTATTTTCTACCTATTTTTAAATTTAAAAGCAATTAAATGGTACAATAAGAAGATATTGGTGCTAGGAGATTAACATCAAGGTTGGAAAAAGAGGCCGGCCTATATTTGAACATAGTTTTGGATTTATCTTCTATGTGGTGAGTTGGATCTTCTTTAAAAAAATTTGTGCATATTGGCAATTTAGATTTTGAAAGATGTATAAATTTTGAATCAAAACCAATAGTTCAATCATTAGCTATTGAAATTTTATTCTGTTATTGGATTTATTAGGATTTGATTAGGATTTGTTAGAATTTGATTATGATTCAGTTAAGATTTGTTAGAATTTGATTAAGATTTAGAATTTGATTAGGATTTTATTAGAATTTATTTAAGATTTTATTAAGATTTATTTAGAATTTAAGTTTTTATTAGAATTTTATTAAAGTTTTATTAGGGTTTATTTAGAGTTTAGGATTTGATTAAGATTTGGCTAAGATTTGATTAGGATCTGATTAAGATTTGATTAGAATTTGACTTAAGATTTAATTAAGATTTGATTAAAATTTGACTTAGAATTTGAATTAGAGTTTGAATTAAGATGTGACCTAGGATTTGGTTAAAATTTGAATTAAGATTTGACCTAGGATTTGGTTAAAATTTGAATTAAGATTTGACCTAGGATTTGGTTAAAATTTGACTTAAGATTTGATTTATAGTTTGACTAAATTTGATTAAAATTTGATTAAGAATTGATTAAAATTGTGTTAGGATTTATTTAAGATTTGATTAAAGTTTAATTAGAATTTATTTAAGATTTTATTAGAACTATTAGATGTTTGATTAGTTGCAATATATATGTGTATTTTCTACAACCAAATGCTTGATACATTCTCAAATAAGACAACACTTGATACTACATCTATATTTTTTTTTTACAAATAAAATTGTTATTAATTTTATATTACTTGCTTATCTATTTTAATTAGATAATTAAATATTAATTTGCACACAAATCATAGTTCAAAACCAATTAATGCATTAACTAATTTTATAACAATATCAATTTTAAACAAATAGTTTTCATTGACTGCCATATGAAAACTATTCGTTCAACAACGATACTCTACATACGCCATACAAGAATCAACTCTCAATCCACAGGACAGAATTACGATTTTATTCATCACAACTTGTACATGTTAAAGCGACTAGACAGCCACTGCTACTAATTTCGTCCATCCACAACACATCCATAAATCCATTCATCCCTTGGCTGAAGGGCATTCAAGCTGTGGGTGTGAGAGCGGCATCGGACGAGGCCACAGTTGTGTCGGTGGATTGCTTGCGGTGAAATCCATTGCGCACAAGCTGGTTTCTGCGATAACGATGGTGTGTGCATACAAACGATTGCAGGGACCACGCTTAGAAAAGTTGCAGTGTCACGATGCGAGCTCCGACAATCTAGAAGAATGAAACCCTTGCATCTTGGATCAGAAAGTATGATGCTTTGGGTTAGATAATGTACACTCGTGGGACCGTTGGTGGTGACCGCTTCGATGGATCGATAGAGTTCACAATTTTTGTGGACATGGATTCAGAAGCCGGTCTCAATGCGCAACATCATCACACAATCCTACCGGCTCGTCGAATCTTTGTATTCGGCGTCTTACATAGCCACCTCCTTCTGTCTCGGCGCTTCAGTAATTCACTGGCTGCAAAACCTGATCATGGGGCAGTGGGATCGAATACTGGACTGGGGTTTGCTACTGCCACGGTGTCCTCATAGTCAGATTCTATGCTCACTAGTTCCTTTTGGAAGCGAACCCATTCCTTTTGCTTGCCGGCGTTTGAAAACGTTGGCACCTGTTAACACCCGCTGGTTAAACAATTAGGACCAGTGCCGTAATGCACATAGAAAAGTTAGTACAAAACCGGGGTCGTTTGACAACGCGAGTAGATTATAATAAGACTTACCACATCGTCACCAGATTCTCGTCCACTCCAGTTCGATGATTGCCTCTCAAATTCATCTTGTGCTTCGGCCAAGCTCCTATCTGAGACATTAAGAGCAAAATGCACATGAGTTTCTCAGCATCGTATCATTGCAGAATCTACCAACGGTCTTGTAAGGTCGATTATAAGCGTTCTCGATCTTGACATCGTGACGCAGACTGCAAACTAAGTACGAAACTCAGACACGGCAGGGTAGTATTTCATAAAATGCACGCTTGGCTAGCGAGCTTCTTTGCGCTAAGTCTTCAATTGAATGGTTGATGACAAAGACCGAAATTTAAGCGGCTAATCAAGTGTCGTGACCTTTCCAATTCATATTTCTAGCTCCAACATTTCTGAGGCGGCGCCTATGACAACGACCTGGTCCCTCATGCAGATTTAGTGCAACTAACCATAAGGTCACACAATCTCCTGATCTTCTGCTTCGCTTTGAAGGGAATTCTGGCTAAGATTAACTCCACCTGTGTCGACCTCAACGCAGCCGATATTCATGTACCGAGAACAATTCTCAGACTTTTCATATGCCTACCAAAAATCAATGTCCAGTTGCTAGAATGGTTGCTCACAAAAGACTGAGTTGGTTACAAGGGACCCTTATCAACAATTCATCACCTGAGTCTCGCAGGGTTCGTGCAGCACTGCAGGGCGGCACCAGTACCGACGCAACCACGAATGTGCACACCAACGTCGCCAACATCGACTTGAGTAGAGCTCTCTCCATCTCCGCTCTTCGAAATCGATTGCATACCAAACCCAACGCTGCCGGATTTCGGTGTAGTGCAAAGTCGGCGGATCGAATGTCAAACCCCAGAGCTGCTTACTTCCTAACCCTGCGGCACCAAGCGCAGCTAATGTCGAAGGCGTAAGCGGGTCATTTTTCTGAATTCTGCTTCCGAGTCGGATCTTGTTGCCGAAACATCTCAAAGGATGTCACAGAGCGGCGCTGAATGTTGATGAAAGCCTCGCCATGACCCTAGCGGCTCCTTTTGGTTGAGTGCACGCCGAAGGATGTCAAAGTAGTTACTAATAAAAGTATCATAAAGGATACCGAGGTGGTGGTTACTTGTGTGACTTGAGTTAAAGCATTGAAGAGGACGGCGGTTGGATTCTATTCCAGATCCTTAGTGAGATAATGTCAGAGGGTGTACCCTCCATAATACGAAAGAAAACAAGCAGTGCTCAATTCAAAGTCATAATGAAATTACTTCCGAGCCACCACTCATCCACCAACGCATCATTGGAAATGGAAAACCAACTTTGAAGTCAGCCCACGCCAATCACGTGAAATCAGTCTCGATAAAATGATTTATAGATGTCAATGTCTGGAACCAGTTTACCTTGGAGGATGCATCAACCATCAACATCAAATGCAACTTTTCTTGGATGGACCGTCAAACGACCACGTAACCTCGACATTGGTAACAAGGTCGTCGGAAAGATTGCATCAACTCGCTGACTTTGGTTTTGATTGAGTCGTTTCACTGCAGCACGGATTCTGGAAAGATGCCCCGGCGCGCAATGAATGTATCTTGCTTGATTTTGTGCTCACAAGTTGCTGATATCTTGGGAGTAGGATTCTGAAACAAGCATATCCATTTTAACAATACCGGGCTGCTGCGGAGTGTCTCGAGGTCAGTTGACCGACAACCATGTCTATTACTTCATTGATCATCCCCACCCAACTGATTGAGCCTTTCACCCCGGCCCTAAAAGATGTCCGAAGACATGGTTTGGTGCGGAACCCTCATTCAGCAACGAGAAGCACGACTGCTTTCAATGACTTCCATCACATTTTACAGCAAAGGGAAATATTGTTGCAATTTACACAACAGAAAAGGTAGAGGTATTGTACTGAGTGAGAAATGGTCCTACCATGATCAACAGAACATGAAGTTCTTTGATCTGCTTAATTCACTGTAATGTCAGCAGTGAATCGGTGGTGACTTGACTTTGCACCTGACATGCAGTGGCTACCTTTGCACAGTGAAGCATCTGCGGAGAATCTGCCGCCCTGGGCCTAGGAAGCCATCGGATGTGGTACCTGCATCGCACGCTCCACATTACATACCAACCATGGTCAAGAGTGGGTCCACGCACTTTTGTATCGTATTCTCAATGGATCGTTTTCCACTTTGAATTGTAGTTCTTGGTATTCATCCATGGGATAAACTGGTTTATGCCAGATGGGTTACTGTGACTGTTTAGAAACCGCATTATGCCGTGATGGTTCTCATGCAACTGTTTACAACAGAAGAACTAGAATGAAAGAGTCGGGAATACCGAGTACCGGTACATCGATTGAACATCATACATGAGTTGCTCACATAATCGATGTAAATATTGTGAATCTCGGAAAGGATTTCGTTCAGTCCGTTTCATTTTAATTAACCGGAATGCTCTGGACGTACAACTTGATAAAATCGCCAGAGAGATGTTTAAACTCTTACCTTGAATGAATTGCAGGGTCTGTGCAAGCGCTGACCTGAGGCAACAGAGCTTCTTGGACTCAGTTCCCAGACTCATCTCATTCCGTTTCTCTGTAGCCTGGTGGATCTACAGTCAATACTGTTGGAACATTGACGTCTGCGTTGAATTATTATCAAAATCTTTTTCAGTGTGCGACTACGAAGTTCTCCCCATGATTGACCACCCTTCAATCATCTTCTCTGCATCTCCACGAAGGTCTAAAGCGGACAGGAGGAATCACAAGAATCTAGTTGAGCTGCAGCTAGTTTTTTAATTGCCGTCGGGGTACAAGGGAGCTCATGTGCATCGAACTTCGTGTTTCAGCCGCCTTGACAACATGCAAAAGTTTGTAGATTATTTGTTTCCATTGAACGTTGAAAATTGTGAGAAAACCCTAACACAACGCTGTCACTGATCGTTGCTGAAGAAAGAGTCTATGCAGCAATTTTTTTGTAAGTACCCACCTTTGAAATGCTTCAGATACTCGTTCTGTGTTAGAGTGGTGAATTCGCCTTCAAGGATTGCTGAGTTGATCCAGGTTTGGTGTTCAAGGTGCCTTGGATCTAGTTGAATGGACAAGAAAGTTGGTGTGCCATGTAAGAATAGTTTGAAATATAGTCTGTTAGAGTTCAATGTTTGATGGTAGTGGTTTGCACACTTCAATCTACTGATAGAAATGATCATGATTATGTATGTGATAGAATGAGAAGGAATATTATCGATTAAGAAAAAATAATCTTCGACTTGTAGATAATAGTTAGATAGTTTTAAAATATAAATTTATGAAGGTCATCCTCATGTAGTATTATACTTCACATATAAAGTGTAGTATTATATTGATAAAATAACAGACCAATTAGTAGTTTTATGGATATATAAGATGTGTAGAAGAAATTTAGAAATTCAAATTCATATAAAGTTTATTTTTTAGAAATAAATAAGAAGTTTTCTTTAATAACAGACAAAATCTTTTTTAAAAAATAATATTTTAAAAGAAATTACACATAATATTTAAAAGGTTGTAACAATCCTAAAAAGATGCAATAACAAGAAGATTATTTTAAATTTATTAAAATATTTTATAAAATTGTCTTTTTCTAAGAATATAAATTTAGCAAAATTAATATTAAGAAGTGAATAGAAATGTTCTAATATATTATAGATTGTTCTAATATATTATATCTTAGAAATACTGCAAAACTAAAATATTTTGAAGATAGAGCCAAAAAAAGATGGAATTGGTATCTTTGTAAATTCTATCTTATAATACATGACATAATCAGTAGGTTCTATTTTGAATAATAAAATACTAGGTACGTTCTTTTACAACAATCCAATTGATTTTTTTTAAAATTTTTATAGAATGAACACTATATATGAAATAGATAACACCAATAAAACAAAATTTCATGAAATCATAATGAAATGATATAATTATTGCCATTTATTTCATTAATATCCTTTCATCATAATTTTATCCAAATAAAAAAAAAAAAAAAAGTTATAATTTCATTATAATTTTATCCAAATAAAATAAAAATATAATGAAATAAAAGAAATATCATTATAAAAATTATTTTATTCTAATTTTATCATTTTATTATAATTTTATCCAAATAAAAGAAAATCATATTTGTTTTCACTTAGTGCAATTTTTAACAATATTTATTGTTACTCTAAGATGTTTTGTTTCTTACTTAAATTTCTACCATGTCTGTTATTGAATATTTTTTCTATTGACCATATTAAATTTATAAATGTGTTATAAATTAAGCTACTATATAAAATCATATTAAACTAAGATCTTGTATATGATATCTTAGGTTTAAGTATTAATTTCTTGAATATTTAAAAATTAACCAAAAAGTATTTTTAAGACATAAAATTTTGTTCTAATCTAAAAATTTTACTATTAATTCTTAAAAAGTAATTTATATTTTTATCTCATAAACATATTAAAATATATAAATAATTTATTTTTAAAAAATTATTTAATATATTATAATTTATATTTTAAAAATGATATTATATTTGTGTTTAATTTTTTGAAAGTACTAGATTGATGTAATTGAATTTATATTTATAGCCAAATTATATATATTTTCTACTATAAAAGATAAAAGTTTTTAAATTATTTAATTTTCATATTATTCTGTTAAAAGTGATGGTTTTTTATTTTTTATTTTTTAAAAATTATATAGAATAATTATTTTATATAATGTATATTTTAATTTTATTAAAAGATACAACAAAAAATATCACTACAAGTAAATGCATTAATAAGTGCAATTTGAAATGATCTATGTGTAATAAAAATATTTTTAAAAAATAAATAGAAACTAAATAAGTATTGAATGTTTGTATTGATATAGATAATATAGTATTTTTTTATATTTTATTATTAGTATGTACATAATATATAGTTTCTTAAAACATAAATCAACTGTAAGATATATTATAATTTAATTTTATATTCAACAATGTATTTTATTTGGATATTAGTAATGTACATATTTTTTTTATAAAGATTAATGATAAAATATAATTACAAGACTCTCACAGACCAACAAGTCATAGATACCATGATTTATAAAATACCACAATAATGCTTGTAGACCTTGGTGGACTATCTTTTAAATTAAATATAAAATTTTGTAGAAAAAGTTTTTATATAAAAGAAATTAAAGAAGGAAGAAAGACAAGAAAAATTTAAGGATCAGAAGGCATTGCAATCTTTACAATAATTTAATGGTAAATTGATGATCTATAAAGCCACTCAAGCAATGAATGAGCTCTTGGTGGAATTGTTCCAATAAAAATAAATAAATAAATCAATCAATAAAATTATAATTTATGTTAAAAAATTGGTTACTGTCCTTGAAACTGCTGATTGGCCAAATTTTTTAGTTTGTTCATTGGCTGAATTTTTGAGAATAGAAATTAGTTCTTGATTAATGGAAGTTTATTTGTTTTTTAATATTTAGCAAAACATATTTTTTGAAATTTTTGAAAGAAATCTAATTTGAATTGATAATTAATTTTCAATTTACATTACAGGTTTAGAATTTTTCAAATTTTAATCTGATTTCTAATTTATTATAAAATTACAAATCCAAATTCTTAATTAATAAATTTTTAAAAAATGATTATATTACAAAAATTTGACATTGTATTTAAGCAAATTTTGTTGATATTAACTTATTATAATATAAAAAATTCAGTAGTGAATGATCAATATTATATTTTAATTATTCATATAAAATATCAAAATTTGTTCAATAATGCTATATATATTAGCTGAAGTTTATCAATTATTAATATATTCTTAAAAAAACATTTTTGGAACTCATCCATCATTTAGCTTGCTAAATGATTTACTTTCTTGTATATATGTATATAAATATGTATATATAGATAAATAAATGGGTGCAAAGTGAAACATTTAGCACAATCCCTCTATCATGCACTAGAGGCTATTATTGCTACATATAAATAATAACAAATCAATAAGATAAAAAATATGTTCATTTTGTATTTTTAAATTAGTTTCAAGTCTTGCTTAACTTAGTTTCTCTATGTGAGATTGATGTATATATAAATCTATATATATATATATATATATATATATATACACAAAAATATCTTATATAATTTATATTTCTTAACTAATATTCTTTGATTAGGTAATAATATTTGTTGGAACTTAGGTTGTTCCTAGGTTGTAAATTTGTAATTTTTTTTTGTATAATTAAATTAAAAAAAAGAAAAAAATTTATAATTTAAGTAAGGAATTGAATTAAAAAAATTGTAATTTTAATATTGATTCTTTTTATAATAAATAGATAAATGTAGATCCAATAAAAATAGAAACCATTTGTTTATATATTTGAGGTTTAGAATAAATGAATGTTGGTCCAATGAGAGAAGAGATTATTAATTTGTACATTTAGAGTTCAAATTTCTATGTGGATCATCAATCTTTTAAATTGAGACAACTCCAACAACTATTAGAGTTGTAGATGAGATAGAAATTGCCATGAACACTATGGCCATCAATAATAGTTCTATTATTATCAAGGAAGAGATTAATACTAAGAATGAAGGTATTATATTTGCACATTATATATTTGTGATTTTAACCTAGTAAAAAAATTTGATTTTTTATTTTTGTTCAATATACCATTTTGTAATTATTGTTGTGCAACATGTAAAAATTCAAAAGCAATTAAAAGAAGATAGGCTTATAATGTCAAACTTATATATTGGATGAAGCCAAATTTTAATTTTTATCAATGTTGTCAAGGACATACTTGTCAAAACCTTCTAAAATATTCTAAAAGATTCTTAGAACTCTCCAGAACCTTCCAGAACCTTCTACCATCTTCCAAATAGATAGAAGTTGCTTGAGAAGCTTCCTAGTTGGTAGAAGTTGCTTGAAAAGCTTCCTAGTTGGTGGAAGTTGCTTGAGAAGCTTCCTAGTTGGTGGAAGTTGTTTGAGAAGCTTCCTAGGTAGGAGTATATATTGGAGTCGAGGTTGAAGAGTTCTTTAGTCTCGACAACACATCTCTTAGAACTCTACCTCACCTCTCTGATATTGTTCTTGTATTCATTTGATTAACCTAATTCTTGTTAATTCTTCTTGAATTTCTTGTTTAGACTTTTAGTCTATATTCTGCATCCATGTTATTTAGTCTATATTTTACGTCTGTGATAATTTTTCGAGACTGTCCTTCTATCAATATCAAAGCTTAGTTCTTTGAGGTAGAGAGTGGACTACCCCTCTCTTTGGAGATACTTAAGCATTCTAAAGATTGCGGATTACCCTCCTTTTGACCAGTATTGATTCCTTCTTCTTTACTTAGTATGGCTCGTAAAGAAGATATTAACATGGTAGAGTCTTTGGAGTCAAAGTTAGATGTGATCATCAATGCCCTTAACGCTCTAGCGATTAGAATTGCTGAAATTGAAGGAAATTTTGCTAAGCTCCTTGGAGCTACAAGAGTAGGAGTGGCTCAAACTATAGTACAACCACCTCTAATTAGTGAAGTACTACCATCTACATTTCAATGTGAGAATTTGATTACATCGCAATATGAAGAGCCTTGAGTCAATCTCCCAGAGAAGTTTGATGGTATCCGATCAAAATTTTGTGGTTTTGTAAATCAAGTTCAATTGGTAACATTCTTGGAATTGGAACGCTATTCAACCGAGGAGTCGCGAGTTGGATTAGTGGGGACATTGCTTACTGGACAAGCTTTGTCTTGGTTTGCCCCCTTATTTGAGAAAAGATCTTCTATCTTGAGTAATTTTGAAACCTTTCTAGAAGTATTTGAAGAGGCATTTGGAGAGCATGATAAGGCTTGGTGGGCAACCACCAAGATTCATTCTCTGCGTCAAGGATCATGCTCTGCATCTGTTTATGCATCGGACTTTAGATAACTTGCTTGTAATATCAACTAGAGAGAAGAAGTGTTGGTGAGTCAATTTTATTGGGGACTCAAAAATGAAACATTCAACAAAGCAATTAGCCAAGTGATGAAGTGTGATAATCGACTTTTTCAATGACATCAAGACCATTATTCCAGAGCTACACAATATCCACGAGGAAACTAGTTCTACTCGACTGCTCTTATCAAGAGTGTAGAAGCTCAATCTGAAATAGAAGACATGCAAATCAATACAATACGTTTCAAGTCCCTCACAATTGAAGAAAAGAAGCGACGTTTGAGCAAAACTTATACTTATATTGTGGAGAGGCAGGCCATAAAGCTGAAAATTGTCCTAGAAAACAGACGCCTTGAACAACAAGACTCAAGAGCGTGCAGGAAAACAAGGACATTCAATTACAATAAGGACTGTCCGGCTGGACATCTCAACACCTCAAATTAATTAAGGTCTCTTTCTCTCAACTCAACCTTTTCATTGCTTTATGATACTTTTATTTTTTGGTATTAAAAAATTACAAACCGATGCTCTACTAGACTTAAAAGCATCTGCTTGTTTTTTAGATGAAGAGTTTGCCAAGCTTCACAAATTTCTTCTTGTGAAGAAATCAAAGCCTATCCATGTAGAAGTCATAGACAGTCGACCTTTGTCTTCTGGCGATGTTATTCATGAAACTAAACCATTGAAGGTACATCTTGAAAATCATGAAAGTAGCACTGTATTTAATATTATCAAGATCCTTTCATGTCCAATTATTTTGGAGCTATCGTGGCTTGATAAATATAATCCATTGATAAATTAGAGGTTGTGAAAAGTGACATTTCTAACAAAATCCTTGAAGGTGGAAGCTGCCAAGATAATGTCTAGAAACAAATCCTTGTTCATAAGTGTGAGGGCCTTCATGAAGGAAGCCAAGCATAATACACCTCTTGTCATCTTCGCAATGCTAGCTTGAGAAGATGTAATTCCGACTTTGGTTATTCCAAAGCAGTATGAAGAATTCAAGGATGTCTTTGAGAAGAAAAATGCTAACATGCTACCAAAGCATCAACCATACAATTGTGCTAAAGATCTCTAAGAGAAAGCACAACTACCATTTGATCCAATTTATAATTTATCTCAAGACGAGCTCTCAATATTGAAGGATTACATTGAAGAGAATCTTGCAAAGAGCTTCATTTGGCATTCTAAATCTCAAGCAAGTACACCTATCCTCTTTGTGAAGAAGAAAGATGGCTCATTACGAATATACGTGGATTATCGAGGCTTGAACAAGATCACCATTGTCGTGTTATGATTTGGCTACTATGTGAAAAAATTGTACATGTATATTTAATATACAATTTATTATATAGCTAAAAGAAAGCCATATTAATGGATTTTTATTGGTTATAGGATGTGATTAGGTTGTTAGTTTATAAGGAATCAATTAAAAGGATTATTATTATGATTTATACAACCTTATTTTTTTTTTAGTAGTGACTTTTGAAGTTAACTTTATATTGATAGTAACTTGTATATATCTTAAGTCACCTATGTTAGACATTGGTGATCCTTAAGATCTTATTTACTTCTTTTATTTAGTATTTAAAGCACCAAGTATATAAATCTTATAAGAAGAAGGGTTAGAAAAGGGTTTTTAGTATAAAAAGGATAGTTTGGCCATCCATGTAGATGAATAGAGGTGGATGATAGAAATCTCTATTCTAATTGGTCAAAAATCATGCCCAATGGGCTTCAAGGAGGCTGCTCGAGGGTTTATTAGGAATTAGGGTTTGTTTTTCGAGGGGAGTCAAACATCAAAGGTTAGGATCATAAGATTTAGGTTTTTGGATCAGATTTAGGTGCAAATTTTGTGTGATTTGTACTTTTAATGAAGAAGTTATAGGCACTCAAAGTTAAGGACATACTTATTAGAACCTTCTAGAACATTCTAGAAGTTTCGTAGAACTCTCTAGAACCTTCCAGAGCCTTCTAATATCTTCTTAGTGTCAAGGATATACTTGTTAGAATCTTCTAGAATATTCTAGAAGTTTCCTAGAACTCTCTAGAACCTTCTAGAGCCTTCTAATATCTTCTTAGTGTCAAGGACATACTTGTTAAAACCTTCTAGAACATTCTAGAAGTTTTCTAGAACTCTCTAGAACCTTCCAAAGCCTCCTAATATCTTCCTAGTTAATAGAAGTTGCTTGAGAAGCTCCCTACTTGGAGGAAGCTGGTTGAGAAGCTTCCTAGGTATGAGTATGTATTGGAGTCGAGGCTGAAGAGTTCTTCAGTCTTCACAACACATCTCTTGGAGCTCTAGCTCACCTCTCTGGTGTTGTTTTTGTACTCATCTGATTAATCCAATTCCTGCTAGTTCTTCTTGAACTTCTTGTTTAGACTTCAAGTTTATATTCCGCCATTCAGCGACATTATCGAGACTACTCTCGTTCTGATATCGTGAGCGGCCCTTCTCGTTGAGCGGATTATCCCTCTTCTTGAAGGTACACTAGTATTTTAGATATTGCGGATTACCCTCCTCTAAATTGATATCTTTTTGTCATAATATTGGAGTCTTATTCCTCTTAGAGAGAGTGGATTATCTTTCTTTTTGAAGGTCTTAAGGCATTTTAGAGGTTGCGGAGTACCCTCTTCTAAACCAATATTTCCACTTTGTAGAAACAATTACTTCCTTTCTCTTAGAATGGTTGGAGGTCAAGACATTAATATGAGTGAAAGTTTGGAGTCCAAGATGGACGCCATTATGAATGTTCTTGCTACGTTATCATAGAGAACTATGATGATGGAAGGAATCTTTGTAAGACTTCATAACGATGGAGCATCCGGACAGAAGACAATCACTTATCACCTCGAAGCTTCTATATATATCACAAGCAGAAATTAGCTTTTAATGCATGGTTGCGTTCAACAAGAACTATTATTTTAGAATGGTGCAATCCTCGACCACTTTTCAAACAAGCTCGGCACACGCTCTAAATTTCGAGGTTTCATCAATCAAATCAAGTTAATAACAGCTCTACAACCCGAACGTTATCCGACGGAGGAATCACGCTTTGGATTGGTTGGAACTTTGCTTACGGGACAAGCTCTATCGTGGTTTGCTCCTCTATTTGAAAAAGGATCACCGATTTTGAATAACTTTGAGACTTTTTTGGAGGCATTTGCAGAAGCATTTGGTGAGCATGACAAGGCTTGGTGGGCTACAACAAAAATTCGATCACTATGACAAGAGACTCGCTCTGCATCAGTCTATGCATTGAATTTCAGGCAATTGGCATGCGACATCAATTGGGATGAAGAAGCATTGATGAGCCAATTCTATTGGAGTCTAAGAGACGACATGAAGGATTTGTTATTAATTCTTTCTGATCCAAAAACGCTCAACGAAGCCATTAGCCAAGTTGTAAAGTGCGATAACCGCCTATTTCAATGTCGCCAAGATCGACGCTCCAGACAATATACAAGTCATCGCAGCGCAATTATATCGGAAAGTAGCCTAAATTCACAAGCGGAGACAGAGGACATGCAGATTGATGCGGTACGTATCAAATTCCTTACTCCACAAAAAAAGAAGCAATGTATGGAGAAAGGTTTGCT
>JAWRVF010001878.1:0-36680 GCA_036785485.1 Physcomitrellopsis africana | reverse complement strand
ATCAGATCTTGAGGTGCAAAACCACGTGCCTATGGCAAATCGAAGGGCTTCTAGAAGATTAGAATTTGGATGGGAGGACAAACTTGAGGTTCTTGTTTGAACATTGATTTGGAGTTATTTGAATTTGTAACAACTTTGTAAAAGCTTTGCAAAGTCAGGATTGATTTGGTGACTCTGATTTCTATGAAATATATTGGAATTTATATTTTTGAATATTTTATAAGATTGGTTATAGATCTACAAGTGAAATTTTGTAGGTTGGTGCATACAGTTGTACTTATAAGGTGTCGTGGATTTGAGATTGATCTAACAGTTCAATCATAGATTATTAAAGTTTATGTGGGTTGAGATCTCGGAAATTAGAAATTGAGGATTATTTAATTTTTCTAAGATTTCTAGCAATATATTAGTTGGATTGGAATGAAATTTATTTAAAATTTGTTTAGGATTTAATTAGAATTTAGTTAGAATTTGACCAAGATTAATAAAGATTTAGTTGGAATTTTTAGGATTTGATTAGGATTTAGGTAGGATTTGATTAGAATTGACTAGGATTGTTTAGGATTTTATTAAGATTTAATTAAGATTTGATCAGGATTGAGTAGGATTTAATTAAGATTTGACTAAGATTATTTAAGCTTTATTTAAAATTTGGTTAAAATTTAATTAGGATTTGACTAGGATTGATAAAAATTGTTTAGAATTTGATCAAGGTTAACTAGGATTTAGTTAGGATTTGATTAGAGTATTTAGGATTTGATTAGGATTTAATTAGGATTTTATTAAGGTTTATTTAGAGATTGATTAGAGACGTTAAGACTAATTATTGTTATTTTCTTTTATCTTCTACAACGAGGTGCCCAAAGGATTTTCGAGCAAGACTTCACAACATACGACAATGTAAGCTTTGAACAAATCAGTGTAGTTTTCATAGCCTTCAATTAAGCAAAGTGAGGATAATATATTTCAACACCAAGTACAACTACGGTTAGAGCCATTAGAAGCAATATTCAACTATATAAGTTTTGATTCTAATACTCGAGTTTTAGTGATATTGCTTGAGCTTGAAAAAATAAATCTTTCTAAGCTTGAGATCTTATTTGGAGGATATTTTGAAGGCCACAATAAAGATCAGATCTTTAGATGGGATGTTTCAATAATGGAGGTACTATCTCAAGATCATAGGCAATTTCTTCGAGGTCCAATAGAATCTATTATCTAAGAACAAAAAGTAGAATATATAGCTTTATTAGTATAGTATTTTCTCAATTTTCTACATATATAAAAAGATTTCCAAAGATATAAGCTCTTCTTGGAACTCGTCGCTAGAAAAAAAGGTGATATTAGAGACATATACTTTAAAAGTTCACAAAATCTTTTATAATATTTTAGAGATTTTTTAGTAAATGAAAGTTAATTGAGAAGGTTCTTGGTTGGTGAAAGTAGCTTAAGAAGCTTTCAAATTGGTAGAAGGAGCTCAAGAAGCTTTTCAATTAGTAGAAGTTGTTCAAGAAGCTTCTTAATTTGATAGAAGTCACTTAAGAAGCTTCCTAGACAAGGATACATATTGGAATCAAGGCTGAAGAATTCTTTAGTCTTGACAATATATCTTTTGGAGTTCTATCTTATATTTCTAAGTGTTATTTATGTGCTCATCTAGTTAATTCAAGTCCTTATTGGTTTCTTCTTAAAACCTTGTGGGCCGTCAAAACAACTTAGTTTTTCATTTTTATCCAAAATTAATCAAAAATCAATAATTAGAATAAATTTAGGCTAATTAGTATTTATTGGTGGCTAAATTCTTTATTAAATGGATTATTCTTACCAAATAGATATTTTTACTATTCTAAAAAGTAAATTTAATATAGTAATAGGAAATTTGGATAAGAATATAATAAATTATTTAAATTTAATATTAAAATAATCATCTAGAGCTAAAATCAATTATACTAGCATAATCTATTATTAAAAAGTAGGAAAATTCCAAAAATTAGAATTCTATGAATTCTAGTAATTTTTTAAAATTACTGGCATATCATCTCTTTTTCAAAAATATACCTAATTTTATATAATATATCAGCTACCAAGTTTTTTTTACTAATAATATATATCAAAATAAGATTCAAAGTTTTTATATAAGCTATCCATCTCAACATAGTAATATCTAAAGTACTATAGTTAATTACCATTTCAAATAAAAGAAAACAGTTTATCTCTAAAACCATACTAGTTCCAATCAAATAATTCCTCTCAACCTTTCGAGCAATGAGTACTCTCCAAAGTTCTCTTTTAATTTGAAGATAAACCCCCTATTTTTTTTATAAGAATCCTACTTCCAAATCTTATTACAAATCTCGTCCCTTCTACATCATCTTGTCTAATAGTCCATCCAATTGCTATGGGATTTGTATCCATTGTTAATAATTAGTCTTCTATATTAATAATCTACTTATCTAAGTATAAGTGGTCAACTCAATATCTACTTTAAATTTTCCATAATTATTTCTTGTTCTTCCTCACAAATAAATCTTTTGTCTTTCCTCAATAGCTCATATAATGGCTCTAAGATATGTGCAAAGTGAGGCACCTAAATTTGATAGAATATACATGCATCCAAAAATCGTCTAATTTCTATAATATTTTTATATACCTTCATTTCAAATATAGCATCAATTTTTTTTGAATTGATTTTTTACCATAACTACTATATATGTGTCCTACTACTAAAATCTCATCAACTCCAAAGTTTAGTTTTTTCACATATAATATCAAATTAATTGACTTAAGCTTGTCTAATATATGAGCCACATCTTCAATATGCTGCTTGACAATTTTTTTACAATCTTTCATATCTATAGTTTCATCATTGTTTTTTTTTTTTTGTAGCCCTTCATAGATATATCATCCAAAACAATGATAGTTTTTTCAAGCATAAATTCATCTAATATTTGATTTTTAGCATTTTGCATATGAGCCACTGAGTTAGTTGTACTTTGAGATAAGGTATGTATCTTCATTAAATCCAAATGAGTCTTCACGGTAGTCCAGTTTCTATTTTTTTGAGTGAGTTGGAACTAGGCATATCCAGAATACAAGTCTCTAATAGAATAAATGGTATAATCTGCAAATTGCTCAATTACTTCATCCACTACAGGACTTGATCCCATATTTTGAATAGTAACTCTATTTGCTACTTGGATATCTTCAATGAATCTCATTGTCCTTGACTTCTTAGATACTATAAACTATCTATTAGAATAGGGAGCAATTGAAGGTTCAAAAATATCTATCTTTATCTCCTCTTTTAGTAATTTTATTAATTTTAGAAGCAAAATTCTAAGCATAGGTATAGATTTTAAATCTCATTGAACATGTGGCATAGTGAAGATTATTATAGATGCTATAATATTATAATTTACATATCTAATCTCATTAGAAGTTAAGGCGAATGCCTTACTATGTCTAATAAGCATTTTTTGAAATATATTTTTTTCTATTGATGTCAAGAAATCATCCCCTCCAATCTTTAGTTTAATCAATAATTCTTGAATAAATTAATGCCTAATTGTGTATTTTTCTCTCAAACCTAATTCCTTAATTTCTTGCTTGTTATATTTCATAGTAACAAGTGGTAATTGGATAACTACAAGTTTTACTTTCTTTACCATGGTCTTATATTTAATTTGTATCATGGCCTTAGATTTCAAACTACAACTTGTAGTAACTCCAACTTCTACCACAATCTTTTTTAGTTCTTCATAAGAACTTCTTAAGTATATCTCTACTATATAATCTTCATCCATACTTATACCTAAGTTTTCCAAAACTTATACCAAACCATCTTTTAAACCAATTTTTTCTAACTCTCTTACAATACCTTTATCATTTAAAATTAAATCTACTCTTTTTAAGTATTTTTTTTTCTTTATCCTTCTTCTATTTAAAAAATTTAAATCTTTAGTCCTTTAAATGCTTATAAATCTATTATCACTCTAATTCAAAAATCTAAAATTCATGTTATTTAAATTCAGATTTGTAGATGAATCATTAGCACCCATGTGTCTCCATTTTATAGGGATGCTCTTTAAAAATCCACAAAGTTAATATTTGATTTAAAAGATATTCTTCTTAATTGTTTTTATTATCTTTCATGAATAGGCTTTACAATAAGTAATTGCATAGCTTTTTTTCCATCACAACTACAAATCCTAGCATAATATGAACCATCATCCAAGATTTTAATTTCCATCCTAGTAATTGTAATACAAGCTAACTAAGTATTATTAGATATGTAGTAGAATTTTGTACAAAGAAGTTTTGTTCCACCTTCATATCTCTAATCTTGATCTTTATAATTAGATAAGTCCCATATAGATCACCTTGTTCATTGTTTGCAACTCTAATCACCCAATTATGGTTGATATCAATTGACAACTTGTTCTTCTCATACACCCGCCTAGACATGATATTGATCTCTGATCTATGATCAACTAAGGCCAAGACTAGATTCTTAAAGTCTTCTAACTTCACTTGTGTCTCTATAGTAGCCCTAGCTTAATAAAAAATTAAGTAGCTATTGCTTTCCATCTCATTATCATCTCCCCTTTAATGAATTGATAATATGTGTTTTTTTAAAATAATCTTCTTCTTTTTACCAGATTCTAATAGTATGCACTTTATTTGATATCCTTCTATATTTTTAGCATGATTCATTTGAACCTTGTCCCCCATATCAACCCTGCTTTTAAATTCTAATAATGTAGATTATGTAAATACTTGTCCTATCTCTTTTTATTCATCTTTAATTATATAAGTATCCAATGCTTCTACCATAATAGCTTCAATTGTCATTTGCCTCTTTTTCTATATTACATCAATAATCAACTCATAAAAATCCCTCTTAGATATATCAAGAGCTTCTCTTAGAGTGAATTCTATCTTAGCATCCAAAATCTTCTCTTCTAAAATATATTTTATGTCTATGAATGTTTCAATATTAAATTAAAGCTTGTAAGTAGAAATTTTATCTTTGGCTTTGCATGACTCATCTTTTTCTATTATATTTTCTTTCTCCTACTATTCTTTTGATAATGGTTGATCACCAAGATGAACAAAAGAAAGTACCTTCTTTGAATTTTGATCATGAGAAACATCTTTGTTTCTTGAAGATTTTTTTTTGTTTGTAGGTTCAACATCTTCTTCTTGAACAACTCTACCTCTCTTTTTTTCAACCATAGTACCATGTAAATCATTACTCTGTTGGTTTCTATCCAAAAATGCTTTGATGCTTATAGTATCAACTGGATCATCTCATTCAATCATCTTTCTAATAACTTTAGCTTCCTTAATTATGACTTTTGTAGCTAGTAAAAAATTAGCCTAAATTATTTTTTGTTCAATTATAATAGTATAAGATTCTACTTCTTTTCTATACATAGTACTATTCTTAATGGTTTGCTCTTCCACCAATCTTTTTATGCCTCCTTTTATAAAATTGGTTTTCAAAGGCTTTTTAGACCTTATGAGTCTTATCCTATCCTCTTTAAAATATATAATTCCATCCTTGATTGCAGCCTTGTAATTGTCACAATCACCATACTTGTGGTTTGAATTGTTACACTACATACATCTCTCCACAAATCCCTTTAAGCCTTTAGTTGTCCTTGATGAACTTGCCATCTAAGATTTCTTCAATTCAGTCATTTTCATTTTCAAATCTTGCATGCCCTTGATCAACTCCTCAAAAGTATCATCTTTGATAATTTTAATTACTTTTTGAGGTGGTATTAGATTTTGGAATGTAGGCATTGACTCCAACCTTGATAAAAAAAATCACAAATCTTAATCTTTTATTGTTTAGCTACAAGTCCTATTATTTTTTTTTATTAGTCTCTATTTATTTAAAAATCCACTCTCAAATGTCTTATTTTTCAGATGAAAGAGTAGCTTGTCTTCTAAGGATTCATCATCTTCTTGCAAGAATAGCTCAATCTTTTTAGTTTCCAACCATTATCTTTCATATCATAGTAATTGACAAATTTTTGTTTCAAACTTTCCAATTAATTTATTTAGAGCCATCTAATTCCCTAGCCTTGGCTCAATCTATTCTAAGAATGATCTTTTGATCATTTTTTTTTGAGTCTTCTTCAAAAAAAACTCATCTTTTAGTATTTTCTCAAATCTCTTCCATAATATAATTCTTTCATACAGTTTGTGCAACCTCTCTCTAATTTTTGATATCACTACTAGATCAAAAGTAGTAATCATCTTCATTTCTAAAATCTGATATACTTCTATTTCATATATGTAAATCTTCAAGAACTTAGTGATGTTCATCCCTTCAAATCTCTCAGCCTTATTTACTATTGTTTACAAGACTTTGGTGGTGTTCTTATCATCACCTTATACTTCTTGCTTCTCTTCCATAAACTGGACAAGCACCTTGAAAAGATCTTGAGCAGTCACCTCCTTTGGTAACTCAAACCCTAGATTCTGATCTCCCATCTTTATTTATAGAGAAATTAGTACCTTAAGGCTTTTTTAGTAGAAACATCAATTATGTCAAGAAAGAGAGAATTTACCTCAAGAAAGTATTAGGCTTCTAATTGTCACTGATTTCTCAATCAAGTGTCAAGATAGATAAAAAAATTCCAAATCTATATAAAATTATCTCTAAAAAGAGTAATTATATTAAGTATATAAGCCTCAAGTACTCTAAAATCTCCAAAATGTAGCAAAATATACTAAATTCTTTATTAATCTTAAAAGGGATTTTTTCCA
Source organism: Physcomitrellopsis africana (assembly GCA_036785485.1). Taxonomy (NCBI): domain Eukaryota; kingdom Viridiplantae; phylum Streptophyta; class Bryopsida; order Funariales; family Funariaceae; genus Physcomitrellopsis; species Physcomitrellopsis africana. Next base: position 29,900 of record JAWRVF010001878.1, on the reverse strand, counting down.
AACTTCAATAGTGCATATCTCCAAATCGGACCATCGATAAGTATTCAGATTTTATATAAAGTACTAATATACTTTTAACAACTATTATAACAAATTTCAATTGTCGATTCATTACTGATCTTTAGATATTGCCAAAATCTTAATAGTAGCTTCAAATCCTTATTTACAAATATTTAAGTATTAAATTCTTTATATTTTATAAATTAAATATTCAAATACTATGAAAATTTGATATATAGTTTTTTAACATAATAATTTATATTTTACAAAATTTTTAGATAAAAATTCATCTAGAAGCTCAAGATATGGCTAAAATCATCACTATCAATAAAATGGTCTATTTACTACCTTGGAATTCAATTTGCTATCTTCAACTTCAAATATCTTCTTTTTATAAATATTAAATATAATAGTTCTTCTAACCAACATATAGGTCTTGAAATCACCTCTCCAATTGCACCTCTCAATCTCCAAAAGCTCTTGTATATTTCCTTGTATCCTTAAAAGAATGACAATATATATGATTTATATACCTTAATTTCAGCGCCTACTCCTTCTTCATAAAAATTCCAAATCTTTTGGTTTTTATACCAAAATTATATTACAATAATAAGTTTTTTAATCCTAGGGTTTGATTTTCAAATGCATTCTCTAAAATTACTAAAATCCTTATTTTTATTGCAGATAGCCTACTCAAAGCCTATTGGATACGACCATCAACCAATGGAAATGAAGATCTTCACCTCTTGCCTTCATTTGTTCATACCTTGCTTTCATCCCTCCAAATAAGCTTTTTAGTAGTTTAATTTGTTATCTTTGGATTCCAATCTCATCTCAAGGCTTCATACTAAATATTTAGATCCTATAGAATTTAAATACCATAATCAAAATAAGTTAAAAAAAATTAAAATAAAATTTCTTATACCAACTTTTTTTAACTTAATCTACAAACTATTCTAACACACATGTAGACTTATGAACATATTATATGTTTTGACTAATTTTTGTATAATATAAAGAATTATTTATATAATATTGTATCTCCAAAGACTGTAAATGTGGCCTTGTAAGGTATTAAAATATTCCTTCTTTATCTTGCCCATGTTCTTCAAACCTAGCGGATTGTGAAAGTTGTAATGGTTTACTTGGTGCTTTTGTAGCAGAAAGGTGTCTTAACCCTTTTTTTTGTAAGTTCCTCAAAATACAAAGATTTAAAATGATAGTTAATAAGCTTCTGATAGAATCTATTCTATCTTGAAAAAAATAGCTATATACAAGTAAAGGTCTCGGTGTGGCTCTCTCCCTTTTATATTGGTCTTCTACCATTAATAAAGAAGCATCATTTAAAAGCCAAGAGATGTTGATGTGAGGATAAAATTCTATCCCTCAATTCAAGTTACAAGATGGCCTTACTTAAGAATTTCTTGTAATTAGTGGTATAAAGTGAAGGAAGCAAATAGCAAGAACAACAAGGAGAACAACCACAAAACAAGTGAAGTAAATAGTATCAAGCAAGTGCATAATTCAAAACTAAGCTATAATATGTTTAATATGTTTTTACCTAGTAAAAAATAAAAATAAAAAATAAAAATTATATTTTTAAATAGATAATTTTTTTTTATCTTTCCAATGATATAATAAATATGTAAATCCAAATTACTATGAATAAGTTATCATAATTCAAAGATACAAGATAAATTGTAAAAAAATTAAGTAGAAAATTTTTACCTCAACAATAACTTACTTAAGAGAACATGAATTCGAACCTCACTAAGGCTCATAAGTATTGTATATAGGTGTTCTAGAGAGGCCACAAGGCCTTAGTCTTATCCTCCTACCTACATCCAAGGTGCCACAACCCATATAGGACTTGTGTACCTCCTTTTCTACAAGGGCTATATTATCTGTTGGTCCTATTTTCTACTAATAAAATTTATTTTTTTATATTTTTGGCTTCATCATGGTATTCAAAAACATCCAATTAGCCTAAGAACCTTATTAGGCCTTCAAATCTTACTCCATTTCTTCATAATAGCTCCCAAGGTGGTAAAATTTATTTTTATCAAAGTCTTCAAAATTGTTTTAAAAATTCCTAAAAAATTCTAAATAAATTTTAAAAATCTTTATAATATTTTTGAAATAATAATATCAATTTAAAACTATTTTATTCTACCTTGGTGATTTTTTGTAATAATAAAATTAATTTAAATCAATTGAAAAATCTTATTTTTTACATAAATAATTACGAAGACATGAGATTTTTTTCTCATGCTTCTTCTATCTATTAATTAATATATATATATATATATATATATATATAATAATAATTGATATATAGAGATAGAAGACCAATGTAGATATTGATCTCAATAACTAAATTTTAAGTCGTATAACTAAGAAAAAATACTAAATCAACTAAGATAATTATTTCCAAGACTTACTAAGATTCCATTTCTTTCTCACTAATAATATTCTTTTTTATTTAGCATCTTTTAAATACATCTTCACTTTAAAAGAGATTCTTAAAGATTAAAAAAGATTCTAAAAGATTCTAAAAGATTAAAAAAGATTCTAAAAGACTACAAAAGACTTTAGAAGGTTCTAGAAAGTGGTAACTTGAAATATGTCAATGAAGCTTGTGACATCTTATTGCAAATTCCTTCTAATACATGGATTTCTACAACTATAGGCTCAATATGTAATTTGGATTGTGAAACACGTCCAAATCGCAAATAAGACCAGTAAGAGGATGAACTACCTTAAACTTAGTTCTAGGTGGCATACAACTAAGTATATGGTATCTATATAATTCCCTTACAAAAAAAAACCTAGTAGGTGATTTAAAGCAAATCAAGTAGATTTTAACTTATTTTTATTTTTATTTTTTGAGTTAACATAAAATCCTTTCTCTTCTTACCTATTTATAAGGTACGTGGTTTAATTATATACCAAGATGAAATCTCGTGCCGATTTCAAATTAGTGATATCACCCAATAATTAAACTTTTCTTACAAGTGATGCACGAGGTTCAACTAAATACCAAGTTAAAATCTTGTGCCGATCTTAATATGGTAGAATCACCTGTTAGTTGGACTTAATTCACAATTTAGAGATTGGAAAACAAGGCCAAGGATAGTACAAGTAATTTTAAAATTTTAAAACGTGGATACCACAAAAATCATATGAACTGGGTAAAAGGCAACCTGTAGGGCAACCTGCAACAATTAACTATGCCTCATGAGGATCATCACTTCCCAAAAGTACAGATTCAACGCCAAAAAGAAGTCATGCATGCCATTAATCCGACTTCACTTCCTTACAAAACATCTAAAAATTGAAGCGCCTATCACAAATACAACCAAGTTCTTTTAACAAAAGAGGTAGATTAGAGAATTTTCTGGTATGTATAATTGAATATTTTAATACTCAATTACACTACAAGGTGATAGAATGGTTTTAGATGTTACTTGTAGGATAGTAAGTCCCACCGTGCTCCTTCCTAAATGTACCTAAAATTTCAACTTAAAGAAAGAGCTAAGGTTTGGAACCCAAGTTTCTCCTAGCCATGCTCCTTCTTTGCTTTTGTCTAAAATTTTAAATAATTGAAAAGCTAAGGTTTGGAACTTACCAAGATTAGTCTTAGATTTGAAGTTGTACGTGAATTCCACTCTTTATGCTTCCAAAGTGACAACCAATCTAAGGAGAACAACTAAATAATACTACACTAATACTAAACTAACCAAATAGTATTTCAAGTTAGAAGTAAAGATATTATATAAAAATAAATTAATAAATTAATAAATTAATAAAAATATATTAAACTTAGATCAATATAAAAAACTTATTATACATTTAAATAAAATAAAAAGAAAGAAAAATAATATTAGTATAAAAAAAATAATAGTAATCATTAAATAAGAAAGATAAAGATAAAAAGATAAGTAAAAATATAATATAATATAATAAATATAATAAAAGTAAAAATAAAAAAGAAAAATAAAATAAAATAAGATAATGTCACTTGGCTACCAACTTAAAAGTTGATGTAGCTAACTTTTGGTAATTGGACTGCCAACTTTTGATATCTCTTTATACTAAAGATCAAATAAATTGCGAATGCACTATTAAATTATTACAAATTTTTATTCAATCTTAGCATATTCAATCATCCTTATATTGTCAAATTTTCAACTGTAGATGTCAATCCAATTATACAAAATAGCCAAGAATCCTACAAAAATAAGTCTAATATTTCTAAAACAAGCTTAAAGCTAGCTCTCTAATGCTAATTATTGATCTCCAAATGACTTGATACTTTGTCCTTAGTAGCCAATTTTGTGGCTAGATATCTAATTTTGACCCTATTTCATATACAGTTGATCCCCAGATATCAATCCAACCTATCCTAAGGATTTTTAAGCTTGATCCTATCCTTAATTTAATCCTAGTGTCAACTATATCAAATATTTATCCCTTCTATCTTATTTTTTTAATCAATTTATGGCTTTTTAAAAGCAATGAAAGAATTTTTACAATCTAGAAGGAAAAATTAATAACTAACTTTTATTTATTAGCTATTAAGACAAGAAAATTATCTAAGAGGCTTTCATTAAACTTTTCTTAAGTATCTTGAGTTCTTATTGAATCAAAATAATTGAATATTAACCAAAAATCATTCTTGTTTATATGTTTCACCACATAAACGTTGTTGTATTATGTGTTATCCTGTTTAGAAATGCGCTGGGCACTTGATTGTAGAGGATAAAGTTACAATTCACAGATATCCAAGAATCTTTAATAAGTTTCATCCGTATAAGAAGAATATGATTGAATATCAATATGTGAGTGCTTAAGTCAATACAAAGTGCTTCAAAACACTCTTCTTAATAACTTCATCTACATATAAATCCCAATTACTTTGTTACTTTTGATAATCAAACAGCTTAGATTTATATGTTTTTTACATTATTGAAAAGATAAAAAAATTAACTACTTGAAAATATAATTTTTAATTTTTATTTTTACTTTTTATTAGGTGAAAATCTATTGAACAATTTGTGACTAGTTTTGTAGTGTGCAATTACTTAATTGCACATATTTTATTTGTTTTGTGTTGTTCTTCTCTTTCATTGTTGTTTATTGCTCCTTATACTTTAGACCACAAGTTATAAGTAACTCTTAATTGAAGCCACCTTATAACTTGATTTGAGGAGTCACTCTTACCCTCACACAAATAGTGCGTTTGTTCGGAGGTGGTGCTTCTAATTGTGTGTGGGAATGTAGAGTTAGTATGTTGTAATTCACATTTTGCTTGGTCTTTTTGAGTGAAAAGTTCAAAGTTAATCTTCATCATTGGTAATTTTTCTACATCTCTTCTTTATTGGTGTATACAAAGCTTTTCAAGTTCTCAAGTCATAAGGTATTCAAAAAAAATTTCATTATTAAGTGCATATTGATTTGCTCTCGGATTTTCATCAATCAGTTTTTTTTGTACTACATATTTTAAGTTGAAACTTTTTATATTGGTGTATCTTGATGTTAGCTTTCTAATAAGTTATCTTGCACGTTCAATTTGGACTTCATTTGAATTTGTAGTAACTTTTAGACTAGGACGTGGTTCACTGCCTTGGCAGTTTCATGTACCTCATATTTGGAAACGCATTTCTTAGTGCGTGGTGACTATTTAATAGTGGAATTTTTGGTGTATAAGCACTTTCAAGTTAAGATTTTAGGATTTTAAATTTCAATGCTATTGATTAAGAAGTGAATTTTTGGCGATTTTTGGAGTGGAGAGAGGTTTCTGCTTTAAGTGGAATACATTTGAGGTTAGTGATTTCTATCTCTTCAATCATTTACATTGTTGTTTTTATGTTATACTTTTGATTGTTGGATTTTAAATATTATCTTAATTATATTTAATTATAATAAAAATAAAAAATAAAAAATAAAAAAAATAAAAAAATAAACAATAAAAATAAAATAAAAAAATAAAAATAAAATAAGTAAGAAAATAAAAAAAAATATAAAAAAAAAATATAATAATAATAATAATAATAAAAACTAATAATAATAATATTAATAATATAATATATATATATATATATATATATATATATATATATATATATAATAATATAATTATAAAATAATAATAATAATATCATTAAATTAAAATAATTATTTTGAAATTATTTTATTAATATTTAAATATTGTATTAATTTTCAATTAAACTTTTATTTAAACTTTTGTTTTTTTTTTTCTTATTTTATTTTATTTTTCTTTTCTATTTTTACTTTTATTATATTTATTATAGTATATTATATTTTTACTTGTCTTTTTATCTTTATCTTTCTTATTTAATGATTACTATTATTTTTTTTATACTAATATTATTTTTCTTTCTTTTTATTTTATTTAAATATATAATAAGTTTTTTATTTTGATCTAAGTTTAATATATTTTTATTAATTTATTATTTTATTTTTATGTAATATCTTTACTTCTAACTTAAAATACTATTTGGTTAGTTTAGGTTTTGGTTGATTTTTCACAATCTATAAGTTGGATTGGATTGAAACTTTTTAAACATATAGGAGACTTATATTTGCACTTATATGAAAAGTTTCACACTAAATTGATTATTAGATTAAAATTTATAGCTTATTGAAATTCACTAAATGAGATTAAGATTTGTAAAGAGAAATCTAGTTGCTTGATTATCACAAGTAACAAAGTAATTGGGATTTATATGTAGATGAAGTTATTAAGAAGAGTGTTTTGAAGCACTTTGTATTGACTTAAGCACTCACATATTGATATTCAATCATATTCTTCTTATACGGATGAAACTTATTAAAGATTCTTGGATATCTGTGAATTGTAACTTTATCCTCTACAATCAAGTGCCCAGCGCATTTCTAAACAGGATAACACATAATACAACAACGTTTATGTGGTGAAACATATAAACAAGAATGATTTTTGGTTAATATTCAATTATTTTGATTCAATAAGAACTCAAGATACTTAAGAAAAGTTTAATGAAAGCCTCTTAGATAATTTTCTTGTCTTAATAGCTAATAAATAAAAGTTAGTTATTAATTTTTCCTTCTAGATTGTAAAAATTCTTTCATTGCTTTTAAAAAGCCATAAATTGATTAAAAAAATAAGATAGAAGGGATAAATATTTGATATAGTTGACACTAGGATTAAATTAAGGATAGGATCAAGCTTAAAAATCCTTAGGATAGGTTGGATTGATATCTGGGGATCAACTGTATATGAAATAGGGTCAAAATTAGATATCTAGCCACAAAATTGGCTACTAAGGACAAAGTATCAAGTCATTTGGAGATCAATAATTAGCATTAGAGAGCTAGCTTTAAGCTTGTTTTAGAAATATTAGACTTATTTTTGTAGGATTCTTGGCTATTTTGTATAATTGGATTGACATCTACAGTTGAAAATTTGACAATATAAGGATGATTGAATATGCTAAGATTGAATAAAAATTTGTAATAATTTAATAGTGCATTCGCAATTTATTTGATCTTTAGTATAAAGAGATATCAAAAGTTGGCAGTCCAATTACCAAAAGTTAGCTACATCAACTTTTAAGTTGGTAGCCAAGTGACATTATCTTATTTTATTTTATTTTTCTTTTTTATTTTTACTTTTATTATATTTATTATATTATATTATATTTTTACTTATCTTTTTATCTTTATCTTTCTTATTTAATGATTACTATTATTTTTTTTATACTAATATTATTTTTCTTTCTTTTTATTTTATTTAAATGTATAATAAGTTTTTTATATTGATCTAAGTTTAATATATTTTTATTAATTTATTAATTTATTAATTTATTTTTATATAATATCTTTACTTCTAACTTGAAATACTATTTGGTTAGTTTAGTATTAGTGTAGTATTATTTAGTTGTTCTCCTTAGATTGGTTGTCACTTTGGAAGCATAAAGAGTGGAATTCACGTACAACTTCAAATCTAAGACTAATCTTGGTAAGTTCCAAACCTTAGCTTTTCAATTATTTAAAATTTTAGACAAAAGCAAAGAAGGAGCATGGCTAGGAGAAACTTGGGTTCCAAACCTTAGCTCTTTCTTTAAGTTGAAATTTTAGGTACATTTAGGAAGGAGCACGGTGGGACTTACTATCCTACAAGTAACATCTAAAACCATTCTATCACCTTGTAGTGTAATTGAGTATTAAAATATTCAATTATACATACCAGAAAATTCTCTAATCTACCTCTTTTGTTAAAAGAACTTGGTTGTATTTGTGATAGGCGCTTCAATTTTTAGATGTTTTGTAAGGAAGTGAAGTCGGATTAATGGCATGCATGACTTCTTTTTGGCGTTGAATCTGTACTTTTGGGAAGTGATGATCCTCATGAGGCATAGTTAATTGTTGCAGGTTGCCCTACAGGTTGCCTTTTACCCAGTTCATATGATTTTTGTGGTATCCACGTTTTAAAATTTTAAAATTACTTGTACTATCCTTGGCCTTGTTTTCCAATCTCTAAATTGTGAATTAAGTCCAACTAACAGGTGATTCTACCATATTAAGATCGGCACAAGATTTTAACTTGGTATTTAGTTGAACCTCGTGCATCACTTGTAAGAAAAGTTTAATTATTGGGTGATATCACTAATTTGAAATCGGCACGAGATTTCATCTTGGTATATAATTAAACCACGTACCTTATAAATAGGTAAGAAGAGAAAGGATTTTATGTTAACTCAAAAAATAAAAATAAAAATAAGTTAAAATCTACTTGATTTGCTTTAAATCACCTACTAGGTTTTTTTTTGTAAGGGAATTATATAGATACCATATACTTAGTTGTATGCCACCTAGAACTAAGTTTAAGGTAGTTCATCCTCTTACTGGTCTTATTTGCGATTTGGACGTGTTTCACAATCCAAATTACATATTGAGCCTATAGTTGTAGAAATCCATGTATTAGAAGGAATTTGCAATAAGATGTCACAAGCTTCATTGACATATTTCAAGTTACCACTTTCTAGAACCTTCTAAAGTCTTTTGTAGTCTTTTAGAATCTTTTTTAATCTTTTAGAATCTTTTAGAATCTTTTTTAATCTTTAAGAATCTCTTTTAAAGTGAAGATGTATTTAAAAGATGCTAAATAAAAAAGAATATTATTAGTGAGAAAGAAATGGAATCTTAGTAAGTCTTGGAAATAATTATCTTAGTTGATTTAGTATTTTTTCTTAGTTATACGACTTAAAATTTAGTTATTGAGATCAATATCTACATTGGTCTTCTATCTCTATATATCAATTATTATTATATATATATATATATATATATATATATTAATTAATAGATAGAAGAAGCATGAGAAAAAAATCTCATGTCTTCGTAATTATTTATGTAAAAAATAAGATTTTTCAATTGATTTAAATTAATTTTATTATTACAAAAAATCACCAAGGTAGAATAAAATAGTTTTAAATTGATATTATTATTTCAAAAATATTATAAAGATTTTTAAAATTTATTTAGAATTTTTTAGGAATTTTTAAAACAATTTTGAAGACTTTGATAAAAATAAATTTTACCACCTTGGGAGCTATTATGAAGAAATGGAGTAAGATTTGAAGGCCTAATAAGGTTCTTAGGCTAATTGGATGTTTTTGAATACCATGATGAAGCCAAAAATATAAAAAAATAAATTTTATTAGTAGAAAATAGGACCAACAGATAATATAGCCCTTGTAGAAAAGGAGGTACACAAGTCCTATATGGGTTGTGGCACCTTGGATGTAGGTAGGAGGATAAGACTAAGGCCTTGTGGCCTCTCTAGAACACCTATATACAATACTTATGAGCCTTAGTGAGGTTCGAATTCATGTTCTCTTAAGTAAGTTATTGTTGAGGTAAAAATTTTCTACTTAATTTTTTTACAATTTATCTTGTATCTTTGAATTATGATAACTTATTCATAGTAATTTGGATTTACATATTTATTATATCATTGGAAAGATAAAAAAAAATTATCTATTTAAAAATATAATTTTTATTTTTTATTTTTATTTTTTACTAGGTAAAAACATATTAAACATATTATAGCTTAGTTTTGAATTATGCACTTGCTTGATACTATTTACTTCACTTGTTTTGTGGTTGTTCTCCTTGTTGTTCTTGCTATTTGCTTCCTTCACTTTATACCACTAATTACAAGAAATTCTTAAGTAAGGCCATCTTGTAACTTGAATTGAGGGATAGAATTTTATCCTCACATCAACATCTCTTGGCTTTTAAATGATGCTTCTTTATTAATGGTAGAAGACCAATATAAAAGGGAGAGAGCCACACCGAGACCTTTACTTGTATATAGCTATTTTTTTCAAGATAGAATAGATTCTATCAGAAGCTTATTAACTATCATTTTAAATCTTTGTATTTTGAGGAACTTACAAAAAAAAGGGTTAAGACACCTTTCTGCTACAAAAGCACCAAGTAAACCATTACAACTTTCACAATCCGCTAGGTTTGAAGAACATGGGCAAGATAAAGAAGGAATATTTTAATACCTTACAAGGCCACATTTACAGTCTTTGGAGATACAATATTATATAAATAATTCTTTATATTATACAAAAATTAGTCAAAACATATAATATGTTCATAAGTCTACATGTGTGTTAGAATAGTTTGTAGATTAAGTTAAAAAAAGTTGGTATAAGAAATTTTATTTTAATTTTTTTTAACTTATTTTGATTATGGTATTTAAATTCTATAGGATCTAAATATTTAGTATGAAGCCTTGAGATGAGATTGGAATCCAAAGATAACAAATTAAACTACTAAAAAGCTTATTTGGAGGGATGAAAGCAAGGTATGAACAAATGAAGGCAAGAGGTGAAGATCTTCATTTCCATTGGTTGATGGTCGTATCCAATAGGCTTTGAGTAGGCTATCTGCAATAAAAATAAGGATTTTAGTAATTTTAGAGAATGCATTTGAAAATCAAACCCTAGGATTAAAAAACTTATTATTGTAATATAATTTTGGTATAAAAACCAAAAGATTTGGAATTTTTATGAAGAAGGAGTAGGCGCTTGAAATTAAGGTATATAAATCATATATATTGTCATTCTTTTAAGGATACAAGGAAATATACAAGAGCTTTTGGAGATTGAGAGGTGCAATTGGAGAGGTGATTTCAAGACCTATATGTTGGTTAGAAGAACTATTATATTTAATATTTATAAAAAGAAGATATTTGAAGTTGAAGATAGCAAATTGAATTCCAAGGTAGTAAATAGACCATTTTATTGATAGTGATGATTTTAGCCATATCTTGAGCTTCTAGATGAATTTTTATCTAAAAATTTTGTAAAATATAAATTATTATGTTAAAAAACTATATATCAAATTTTCATAGTATTTGAATATTTAATTTATAAAATATAAAGAATTTAATACTTAAATATTTGTAAATAAGGATTTGAAGCTACTATTAAGATTTTGGCAATATCTAAAGATCAGTAATGAATCGACAATTGAAATTTGTTATAATAGTTGTTAAAAGTATATTAGTACTTTATATAAAATCTGAATACTTATCGATGGTCCGATTTGGAGATATGCACTATTGAAGTTTGGAAAAAATCCCTTTTAAGATTAATAAAGAATTTAGTATATTTTGCTACATTTTGGAGATTTTAGAGTACTTGAGGCTTATATACTTAATATAATTACTCTTTTTAGAGATAATTTTATATAGATTTGGAATTTTTTTATCTATCTTGACACTTGATTGAGAAATCAGTGACAATTAGAAGCCTAATACTTTCTTGAGGTAAATTCTCTCTTTCTTGACATAATTGATGTTTCTACTAAAAAAGCCTTAAGGTACTAATTTCTCTATAAATAAAGATGGGAGATCAGAATCTAGGGTTTGAGTTACCAAAGGAGGTGACTGCTCAAGATCTTTTCAAGGTGCTTGTCCAGTTTATGGAAGAGAAGCAAGAAGTATAAGGTGATGATAAGAACACCACCAAAGTCTTGTAAACAATAGTAAATAAGGCTGAGAGATTTGAAGGGATGAACATCACTAAGTTCTTGAAGATTTACATATATGAAATAGAAGTATATCAGATTTTAGAAATGAAGATGATTACTACTTTTGATCTAGTAGTGATATCAAAAATTAGAGAGAGGTTGCACAAACTGTATGAAAGAATTATATTATGGAAGAGATTTGAGAAAATACTAAAAGATGAGTTTTTTTTGAAGAAGACTCAAAAAAAAATGATCAAAAGATCATTCTTAGAATAGATTGAGCCAAGGCTAGGGAATTAGATGGCTCTAAATAAATTAATTGGAAAGTTTGAAACAAAAATTTGTCAATTACTATGATATGAAAGATAATGGTTGGAAACTAAAAAGATTGAGCTATTCTTGCAAGAAGATGATGAATCCTTAGAAGACAAGCTACTCTTTCATCTGAAAAATAAGACATTTGAGAGTGGATTTTTAAATAAATAGAGACTAATAAAAAAAAATAATAGGACTTGTAGCTAAACAATAAAAGATTAAGATTTGTGATTTTTTTTATCAAGGTTGGAGTCAATGCCTACATTCCAAAATCTAATACCACCTCAAAAAGTAATTAAAATTATCAAAGATGATACTTTTGAGGAGTTGATCAAGGGCATGCAAGATTTGAAAATGAAAATGACTGAATTGAAGAAATCTTAGATGGCAAGTTCATCAAGGACAACTAAAGGCTTAAAGGGATTTGTGGAGAGATGTATGTAGTGTAACAATTCAAACCACAAGTATGGTGATTGTGACAATTACAAGGCTGCAATCAAGGATGGAATTATATATTTTAAAGAGGATAGGATAAGACTCATAAGGTCTAAAAAGCCTTTGAAAACCAATTTTATAAAAGGAGGCATAAAAAGATTGGTGGAAGAGCAAACCATTAAGAATAGTACTATGTATAGAAAAGAAGTAGAATCTTATACTATTATAATTGAACAAAAAATAATTTAGGCTAATTTTTTACTAGCTACAAAAGTCATAATTAAGGAAGCTAAAGTTATTAGAAAGATGATTGAATGAGATGATCCAGTTGATACTATAAGCATCAAAGCATTTTTGGATAGAAACCAACAGAGTAATGATTTACATGGTACTATGGTTGAAAAAAAGAGAGGTAGAGTTGTTCAAGAAGAAGATGTTGAACCTACAAACAAAAAAAAATCTTCAAGAAACAAAGATGTTTCTCATGATCAAAATTCAAAGAAGGTACTTTCTTTTGTTCATCTTGGTGATCAACCATTATCAAAAGAATAGTAGGAGAAAGAAAATATAATAGAAAAAGATGAGTCATGCAAAGCCAAAGATAAAATTTCTACTTACAAGCTTTAATTTAATATTGAAACATTCATAGACATAAAATATATTTTAGAAGAGAAGATTTTGGATGCTAAGATAGAATTCACTCTAAGAGAAGCTCTTGATATATCTAAGAGGGATTTTTATGAGTTGATTATTGATGTAATATAGAAAAAGAGGCAAATGACAATTGAAGCTATTATGGTAGAAGCATTGGATACTTATATAATTAAAGATGAATAAAAAGAGATAGGACAAGTATTTACATAATCTACATTATTAGAATTTAAAAGCAGGGTTGATATGGGGGACAAGGTTCAAATGAATCATGCTAAAAATATAGAAGGATATCAAATAAAGTGCATACTATTAGAATCTGGTAAAAAGAAGAAGATTATTTTAAAAAAACACATATTATCAATTCATTAAAGGGGAGATGATAATGAGATGGAAAGCAATAGCTACTTAATTTTTTATTAAGCTAGGGCTACTATAGAGACACAAGTGAAGTTAGAAGACTTTAAGAATCTAGTCTTGGCCTTAGTTGATCATAGATCAGAGATCAATATCATGTCTAGGCGGGTGTATGAGAAGAACAAGTTGTCAATTGATATCAACCATAATTGGGTGATTAGAGTTGCAAACAATGAACAAGGTGATCTATATGGGACTTATCTAATTATAAAGATCAAGATTAGAGATATGAAGGTGGAACAAAACTTCTTTGTACAAAATTCTACTACATATCTAATAATACTTAGTTAGCTTGTATTACAATTACTAGGATGGAAATTAAAATCTTGGATGATGGTTCATATTATGCTAGGATTTGTAGTTGTGATGGAAAAAAAGCTATGCAATTACTTATTGTAAAGCCTATTCATGAAAGATAATAAAAACAATTAAGAAGAATATCTTTTAAATCAAATATTAACTTTGTGGATTTTTAAAGAGCATCCCTATAAAATGGAGACACATGGGTGCTAATGATTCATCTACAAATCTGAATTTAAATAACATGAATTTTAGATTTTTGAATTAGAGTGATAATAGATTTATAAGCATTTAAAGGACTAAAGATTTAAATTTTTTAAATAGAAGAAGGATAAAGAAAAAAAAATACTTAAAAAGAGTAGATTTAATTTTAAATGATAAAGGTATTGTAAGAGAGTTAGAAAAAATTGGTTTAAAAGATGGTTTGGTATAAGTTTTGGAAAACTTAGGTATAAGTATGGATGAAGATTATATAGTAGAGATATACTTAAGAAGTTCTTATGAAGAACTAAAAAAGATTGTGGTAGAAGTTGGAGTTACTACAAGTTGTAGTTTGAAATCTAAGGCCATGATACAAATTAAATATAAGACCATGGTAAAGAAAGTAAAACTTGTAGTTATCCAATTACCACTTGTTACTATGAAATATAACAAGCAAGAAATTAAGGAATTAGGTTTGAGAGAAAAATACACAATTAGGCATTAATTTATTCAAGAATTATTGATTAAACTAAAGATTGGAGGGGATGATTTCTTGACATCAATAGAAAAAAATATATTTCAAAAAATGCTTATTAGACATAGTAAGGCATTCGCCTTAACTTCTAATGAGATTAGATATGTAAATTATAATATTATAGCATCTATAATAATCTTCACTATGCCACATGTTCAATGAGATTTAAAATCTATACCTATGCTTAGAATTTTGCTTCTAAAATTAATAAAATTACTAAAAGAGGAGATAAAGATAGATATTTTTGAACCTTCAATTGCTCCCTATTCTAATAGATAGTTTATAGTATCTAAGAAGTCAAGGACAATGAGATTCATTGAAGATATCCAAGTAGCAAATAGAGTTACTATTCAAAATATGGGATCAAGTCCTGTAGTGGATGAAGTAATTGAGCAATTTGCAGATTATACCATTTATTCTATTAGAGACTTGTATTCTGGATATGCCTAGTTCCAACTCACTCAAAAAAATTGAAACTGGACTACCGTGAAGACTCATTTGGATTTAATGAAGATACATACCTTATCTCAAAG
The DNA here is from genome assembly GCA_036785485.1 of Physcomitrellopsis africana. Lineage (NCBI taxonomy): Eukaryota > Viridiplantae > Streptophyta > Bryopsida > Funariales > Funariaceae > Physcomitrellopsis > Physcomitrellopsis africana. Next base: position 14,459 of record JAWRVF010001878.1, on the reverse strand, counting down.
TACAACTAACTCAGTGGCTCATATGCAAAATGCTAAAAATCAAATATTAGATGAATTTATGCTTGAAAAAACTATCATTGTTTTGGATGATATATCTATGAAGGGCTACAAAAAAAAAAAAACAATGATGAAACTATAGATATGAAAGATTGTAAAAAAATTGTCAAGCAGCATATTGAAGATGTGGCTCATATATTAGACAAGCTTAAGTCAATTAATTTGATATTATATGTGAAAAAACTAAACTTTGGAGTTGATGAGATTTTAGTAGTAGGACACATATATAGTAGTTATGGTAAAAAATCAATTCAAAAAAAATTGATGCTATATTTGAAATGAAGGTATATAAAAATATTATAGAAATTAGACGATTTTTGGATGCATGTATATTCTATCAAATTTAGGTGCCTCACTTTGCACATATCTTAGAGCCATTATATGAGCTATTGAGGAAAGACAAAAGATTTATTTGTGAGGAAGAACAAGAAATAATTATGGAAAATTTAAAGTAGATATTGAGTTGACCACTTATACTTAGATAAGTAGATTATTAATATAGAAGACTAATTATTAACAATGGATACAAATCCCATAGCAATTGGATGGACTATTAGACAAGATGATGTAGAAGGGACGAGATTTGTAATAAGATTTGGAAGTAGGATTCTTATAAAAAAAATAGGGGGTTTATCTTCAAATTAAAAGAGAACTTTGGAGAGTACTCATTGCTCGAAAGGTTGAGAGGAATTATTTGATTGGAACTAGTATGGTTTTAGAGATAAACTGTTTTCTTTTATTTGAAATGGTAATTAACTATAGTACTTTAGATATTACTATGTTGAGATGGATAGCTTATATAAAAACTTTGAATCTTATTTTGATATATATTATTAGTAAAAAAAACTTGGTAGCTGATATATTATATAAAATTAGGTATATTTTTGAAAAAGAGATGATATGCCAGTAATTTTAAAAAATTACTAGAATTCATAGAATTCTAATTTTTGGAATTTTCCTACTTTTTAATAATAGATTATGCTAGTATAATTGATTTTAGCTCTAGATGATTATTTTAATATTAAATTTAAATAATTTATTATATTCTTATCCAAATTTCCTATTACTATATTAAATTTACTTTTTAGAATAGTAAAAATATCTATTTGGTAAGAATAATCCATTTAATAAAGAATTTAGCCACCAATAAATACTAATTAGCCTAAATTTATTCTAATTATTGATTTTTGATTAATTTTGGATAAAAATGAAAAACTAAGTTGTTTTGACGGCCCACAAGGTTTTAAGAAGAAACCAATAAGGACTTGAATTAACTAGATGAGCACATAAATAACACTTAGAAATATAAGATAGAACTCCAAAAGATATATTGTCAAGACTAAAGAATTCTTCAGCCTTGATTCCAATATGTATCCTTGTCTAGGAAGCTTCTTAAGTGACTTCTATCAAATTAAGAAGCTTCTTGAACAACTTCTACTAATTGAAAAGCTTCTTGAGCTCCTTCTACCAATTTGAAAGCTTCTTAAGCTACTTTCACCAACCAAGAACCTTCTCAATTAACTTTCATTTACTAAAAAATCTCTAAAATATTATAAAAGATTTTGTGAACTTTTAAAGTATATGTCTCTAATATCACCTTTTTTTCTAGCGACGAGTTCCAAGAAGAGCTTATATCTTTGGAAATCTTTTTATATATGTAGAAAATTGAGAAAATACTATACTAATAAAGCTATATATTCTACTTTTTGTTCTTAGATAATAGATTCTATTGGACCTCGAAGAAATTGCCTATGATCTTGAGATAGTACCTCCATTATTGAAACATCCCATCTAAAGATCTGATCTTTATTGTGGCCTTCAAAATATCCTCCAAATAAGATCTCAAGCTTAGAAAGATTTATTTTTTCAAGCTCAAGCAATATCACTAAAACTCGAGTATTAGAATCAAAACTTATATAGTTGAATATTGCTTCTAATGGCTCTAACCGTAGTTGTACTTGGTGTTGAAATATATTATCCTCACTTTGCTTAATTGAAGGCTATGAAAACTACACTGATTTGTTCAAAGCTTACATTGTCGTATGTTGTGAAGTCTTGCTCGAAAATCCTTTGGGCACCTCGTTGTAGAAGATAAAAGAAAATAACAATAATTAGTCTTAACGTCTCTAATCAATCTCTAAATAAACCTTAATAAAATCCTAATTAAATCCTAATCAAATCCTAAATACTCTAATCAAATCCTAACTAAATCCTAGTTAACCTTGATCAAATTCTAAACAATTTTTATCAATCCTAGTCAAATCCTAATTAAATTTTAACCAAATTTTAAATAAAGCTTAAATAATCTTAGTCAAATCTTAATTAAATCCTACTCAATCCTGATCAAATCTTAATTAAATCTTAATAAAATCCTAAACAATCCTAGTCAATTCTAATCAAATCCTACCTAAATCCTAATCAAATCCTAAAAATTCCAACTAAATCTTTATTAATCTTGGTCAAATTCTAACTAAATTCTAATTAAATCCTAAACAAATTTTAAATAAATTTCATTCCAATCCAACTAATATATTGCTAGAAATCTTAGAAAAATTAAATAATCCTCAATTTCTAATTTCCGAGATCTCAACCCACATAAACTTTAATAATCTATGATTGAACTGTTAGATCAATCTCAAATCCACGACACCTTATAAGTACAACTGTATGCACCAACCTACAAAATTTCACTTGTAGATCTATAACCAATCTTATAAAATATTCAAAAATATAAATTCCAATATATTTCATAGAAATCAGAGTCACCAAATCAATCCTGACTTTGCAAAGCTTTTACAAAGTTGTTACAAATTCAAATAACTCCAAATCAATGTTCAAACAAGAACCTCAAGTTTGTCCTCCCATCCAAATTCTAATCTTCTAGAAGCCCCTCGATTTGCCATAGGCACGTGGTTTTGCACCTCAAGATCTGATTCTGACCTAGGCACATAACCGGTCCTCTTTGGATATCAACTCTAAGATTTTTAAGATAAAATTTTTTAAAACCTCACCTTAATTCTTTCCTAAAGATGTCTATATATCTTATTTTTCTAATTTATTTTGTTTTATCTTATTTATGCCCTTACAAAGTAAATAGAAGCCTCTCCTATTAAAAGGCAATATTAGCCTTTTAACTTTTTTTTTACTTTCTTCTCTATTATCTATAATTCTTAGATAATTTGCTCAAATATTTCCATTTGAGTTCCTATATATTATAATTATTTCCTTTTTCTTTCACCTAATGGCCGTGTTATTACACAATAACATAGCAGGTGAATCTTTTTAATCTTCTTTTGCTTAATCTTTTAACACTTGAAGGTTGGACATAATGACTAACTTGCTTCTACCACTCTATTCTATCTTAGAATAGATGATTGCATATTGATGAAAGCTTTAGTTTAATTCTTCTTCTTTTATAAATATTCTTTGAATCCAATCTTCACTAAAAAAATTATTATCAAACATATTTGAGTTTGTAGAGATAGAATCAATGAAATTCTTGTACTTTTTGAGGGTCATTGGTAAGATTTTCAATTGATTCTCATGTATACTTATTGATATTATAGCCATGCCAATAAATAAGATATTTCAATTTATCTCTCCTTTGCCATGAATCTATCATCTTTTTTACCTTGTATTTTTTATGATTTTTGATTTCAATATTAGACGATGATTGTTACATTCTTTCTAAAATATATGACTTTTTATAAGATTCCAACAGAGAGACATGAAAAATTGGATGTACCTGCATAGAAGATAGTAGTTCCAAGCAATATGCCATTAGATTAATTTACTTCTGAATAGAAAGTAGTCTTAACCTCCGATAGTCCAACTTATTACATGGCTGCTTAATCTTGATGTTTTTTTGAAGAAGCCATACTTAATTTCTAATATAAAAATCAAGCAGTTGATTTCTAAATTTATCTACAAATATCTTGTAAGTATCTTGAGGTGCTAGCAATTAAAGCTTCAAAGCTGTTTGGTGTTACAATAGATGCTTTGTAAATCTTTTTGCTGCTGGAATGTTATTTTTTGATATATTCCATAGATCAAGCTTGAGGTGGTATTTATAGTTGGAATAAAATGATATTTGTTAAGTTGAAGCATGAATAATATTATTACATAAAATTTTTATTAATAATAGATATGAGATTCAATTATCTTATTGATAGTTGATACTGCATTATTAATATTGCTCCAAAATTTGATTAACTTATTTTATTTGGCCATCAATTTAAAGATGGAAAGTCAAAGAAAATTTAATATTTATTTTTAATATTTCAAAAAGGCATTTCCAAAACTTAGATACAAATTGAGATCCTTGATCATATATAATATCGTCCAAAAGGCCATAATATCAATATGTATTGTCAAGAAAGAGCCTTGTCATTTCTTCACTAGAAGTAGTCATTTTTTAAGGAATAAAATGAGTCATCTTCATAAGTTTTTATTTAAAAGGATTTTTATTTTAATATTTCATTTTTAAAGAATAAAATGAGCCATAAAGGTGATGTTGAGGATTATTAGACCTTAAACAAATATCACAAGAGAATACAAAGTCTTTCACAACCTTCCACATTTGAAGCCACCAAAAAAAATGTTAAAATAAAAATCCTTTAAAATACTAAAAATAAAAATTATTATCAAATTTTAATCAAATCTTAGTCAAATCCTAGCCAAATCTTCATCAAATTCTAACAATTCTAATTAAATCCTAAAAAAATCTTATTCAAATCATATTCAAATTTTAATCAAACTCTAACCAAATCCTATTCAAATCCTAATCAAATCCTACTCAAACTCCAATCAAATTCCAATCAAATCCTAATCAAATCTTAATCAAACCTTGGTCAAATTCTAGTCAAATTCTAATCAAATTCTAATCAAATCCTGATCAAATCCTAACAATCTTAATCAAATCCTAAACAAATCTTAATCAAATTTTAGTCAAATCTTGGTCAAATTCTAATAATCTTAATCAAATCTTAAACAAATCTCAATTAAATCTTAATTAAATCCTATTCAAATCCTAAATAAATCCTAATTAAATCCTATTTAAATCCCAAATAAATTCTAATAGCTCTAGTCAAACCTTAACTAAATCCTAATCAAATCCTAACCATATTCTAAATGAATCCTAATAAATCCTAATTAAATCTTAATTAAATCTTAACAAATCCTAATTAAATTCTAAAAAATTCTAAAAAATCTAAAAAATCCTAACAAATTCTAATAAATTCTAATCAAATCCTAATAAATCCTAACAATCTTAATAAATCCTAATCAAATCCTAACAAATCCTAATTAAATCTTATAGTAAATTGAAACTACAAAGGCTGATGATCTAACTATTGATCTTAGTCCAAATTTTATACACTTTTTAACAACTAAGTTGACAACATACACAAAAAGTTTGAAGGAGATCCAATTTATCAAACAAAAGTTAAGCTTGAATTTATATTCGGGTATCAGCTACCCTCTTTTTCCAATCCTAATATCAAACTTCCAACACAAGTATCTTCTCTTTGTACTATTCAATTGCTCTCAAATTTTGTATACAAATTGAAAATCTAGTCTTTTATCTATATAAGAAACTTTTATCTCAATCCAACTAGTAGATTGCTAAATATCTAAGAAATCCTCATTGACCCTCAAATCCCAATTTCTGAGACCTCAACCCACTTGAACTTCAATTACTCTCAATTAAACTATTCGATTAAATTCAAATTTATAATATATACTAATCACAATTATAATTAAAAATCCTCAAATTTTCACTTATAGATCTATAATCAAACTTAAGAAATGCTCAAATTTGTAAATCCTTCTTTACTTTACAAAATCCAGAGTCACCCAATACAACCTTGATTTTGCAAAGCTTTTATGAAGTCAATTTTTCTCTAAATCATTCAAAATTAATATTTAAACACATCTTCTCAAGTTTGCACACTAATCTAATTCTTTGATTTGCAAAAGAACCCTTGACTTGCTATAAGCATGCAATTTTGTACCTCAAGGTCTGATTTCGACCTAGGATCATAATTGGTCCTCTTTAGGTATCAATTCTGAAATTTTTTAGATAAAATTTATTAAAATCTATTTTCAACTCCTCCCTGAAGATGCTTATATTATTTATTTTTCTAATCTACTTTATTTTGTCCTATTTATGGCTATACAAAGTAAAAAGATATCTCTTCTATAAAAAGATAATATTAACCTTTTTAATTTTTTTTTAATTTCTTGTCTATTATTTATAATTATAAGATAATTTGCTAAAATATTTTCACTTGAGCTCCTATATATTATAATCATTCCTTTCTTCTTTCACCTAATAGTTGTGTTATTATATAATAACATTCTTTAAAGTACAGAAGATCTTCGTCAAACTTGAACTTATCAGCATTTTTATTGAGGTGATGCTTGATATCAAGGACCAAAGCATCATGAGTAATTGCAACAGGCACCTCATTGATGAAACTAAAATCAATAGGTGTTGATGTAATAGTGGCGTAAAAATAAAATTGCTCTGCCTTCAACAAAGTTATATATTGTTGATTAAACACTGCCTTTCTTATCCTTAATATAAGATATGATTTTTTTAATAAAGCATTAGATAATCCTTATTGCTTCTCAGATCAATAAGTGGTAACAAAATTAAATTAAAATAGTGACATATTCCATTGAGTTTAATAGCAATTAAGAATTCATGCTCATATAAAATATGCTTAATTCTTATGATCGATGTATATAGTCATGTAATACATTATTCCTTTAAGAAAATAATGCAATTTTTTTAAAAGAATCCACAATAGCAAGTTCTTTATTGTGGATTTTATAATTAATTTTGATAGCAGAAAACTTTCGAGAATAAAATGCAATAAGATGGATTTTATTGTCTGTACCCATTTGTGAAAATACAGCCCCTAGTGTAAAATTTGAAGCATCGGCCCCTTGTCATGGATGTAGAACACGAACAAGAAATCCAAACAAAGAGTTCAAGAAAAACTGATAAGAGCTAGATTATATCAGATGAGTACAAGAACAACACCAGAGAAGTGAGCTAAAGCTCCAAGAGATGTGCTGTCAAGACTGAAGAACTCTTCAATCTTGATTCCAATGTATACTCCTACTTAGGAAGCTTTTCAAGCAACTTCCACTAATTAGGAAGCTTCTCAAGTAACTTCTGCCAACTAAGAAGCTTCTTAAATAACTTCTACTAATTAGAAAACTTTTCAAGAAACTTTTGCTATCTAGGAAGCTTCTTAAGTAGCTTCTATCAACTAGGAAGCTTCTCTACCAACTTGGAGATGCTAGAAGGTCTTGGAGAGTTTTAGGATCTTTCTAGAATATTTTAGAAGGTTCTAACAAATATGTCCTTGACATCACCTCCTCTTCTAGCTTCGAGGTCTCCGAGAAGTCATTTGAGATGTATATTCACAAATGTAGGAAATCAAAAATTTGTTGCATAGTCTCTGGAATATACTCTAGCTGTCGTTCACGAGGCAAATGATTCATGGGCCCTTATAGCCATCGATAATAATCAACACCTTCTACTTGAGACCATGCTTGAATTTTTGTATCTTCATTGTGGAAACGACCTGAAAATATTGCTTCGCCACTACTTGCATGAGTTGGTTCAACTTCAAAGACAATTACAAGTGACCTACTGCTTGGTATTCTTCCACGTCTTCTTGGCTCTTCTAATTCTTCATCTCAAGGTCGATGCCATGAGCTACTTGGTTGAAATGGTACCACTAGTACAGTATATACATTTTCATTAGTCCTATCTAAATACACCTTGATATTAGATATCTTGATACTACAAAATACAACAAGTTATGTTTTGATAAGACCTGGATCCTTTTTCTATTCATTTCTCCAAAGAAGGCTTCATCCTCATGCTTCATTAATGGCCAATTTTTGATTTATTAGGATATCGTCGATGGAATTCTCCTACCTTTTGTAATGCATTGGCGAGATTTTTGGCTGGTTCTCATGTTCATTCATTAATATCATAGTCGCTCCAATGCACAAAGTACTCTAATTTATTCCATCTTTGCCGTGAATCTAGTATCTTTTCTACCTCATATTCTTCATTATTTTTAATTTCTATATTAGGTGGCAAATATTGCACTCTTCCAAAAAAAGATGATTCCTGATAAGGCTCTAACAGAGAAACATGAAAGACAGGGTATACTTTCATAGCAGCTGGTAACTCTAAGTGGTACGCCACAGGATTGATCTGCTTCTAGATAACAAATGGTCCCAATCTTTGGTAGTCCAACTTATCACATAGCCGCTTGGTCTTGATATCCTATCAAAGCAGCCATATTTTATCTCCAATTTTGAAATTAGGTGCCTGATTCCAAAATTTATCCGCGGATGCTTTGTAAGACTCTTAGGCAATTTGCAATTGAAGCTTCAATGTGGTTTGAAGCTCCGATAGCTGCTGCACCAATCCTTCAGTTATTGGGTTGTTATTTGCTGACAGACTCAATAGATCAAGCTTCGGATGGTACCCACAGTTGGAAAAGAATGGTGTTTTTTTGAGTCGATCCATGAAAGGTGTTGTTATATGCAAACTTGGCTTGCAATAGATATGCAATCCAATCATCTTGCCGATAGTTGATGCTGCATCGTAAATACTGTTTCAAAACTTGATTCACCCGTTCTGTTTGGCCGTCAGTTTGAGGATGGAATGCCAAAGAAAGCTTGATGTCCACCTTCAATATCTTAAAAAAAGATCTTCAAAATTTTGATACAAATTGGGTTCCTCGATCCGACATGATATCATCTGGTAGACCATGATATCGATACTTATTATGAAGGAAGAGCCTTGCTGTGTCTTCGCTTGACGATGTCTTGTTGCAAGGGATAAAATGTGCCATCTTTGTAAGTCGATCCACTACAACAAACATGGTGTTAAATGAATTTGATGGTGGCAGATCTGTAATAAAGTCCATAGAATTTGAAGACCATAGATGACGTGGAATAGGCAATGGCTGTAGAAGTCCATAAGGGCGATGCCGAGGGTTCTTGGATCTTGAACAAATGTCACAAGAGAGGACAAAATCTTTCACATCTTTCCATATTTGGGGCCACCAGAAATCTTGAGAAATGAGTTCCACGATCTTGTTGAATTTGAAATGTCCCGCAACTGGAAAGTCATGATGAGATTAAAAGACTCGAAGTCGTGCTGGTCCTTTTGGGATATACAGCCACTCCTCAAAATATAAGAGATCTCCTTCAACCTTGAACTTGATACTATTGATTCGCTGCTTGATATCAAGGGCTATTGAATCTTCAATGGTCGCAGTACGTTGTTGTAATACATGCTATTCTTCTCGAGAATGCTCCAGGCACTTGGCTGTGGAAGACAAAAAGGAAATACATAACAACAAGATTCTTACAACTCTAATAGAATCCTACACAACTTCTATTAAGTCTTAACAATACTAATCAAACTTTGATCTAATCTTTAAACAATTACAAAAGAAGAATAAATGAATTATATATTAATCATAATAGAAAATAATATATAAAATTCTAAATTTAGAAAATACTAAAAATAGAATCTTAAAACCCTAAGTCATATCTTATTCAAATCCTAGGTCAAATCCTAGTCAAAACCTAAATCAAATCCTAAGTCAAACCCTGGTCAAACCCTGAGTCAAATCCTAGTCAAAACCTAAGTCAAATTTTAGGTCAAACCCTAAGTCAAACCCTAAATCAAACCCTAAGTCAAACCTTGGTCAAACCCTAAATCAAACCCTAAGTCAAACCCTGGTCAAATCCTAAATCAAATCCTAAATCAAACCCTAAGTCAAACCCTGGTCAAATCCTAGTCAAAACCTAAGTCAAATCCTAAGTCAAACTCTAAATCCTAAACTAAACCCTAAACAAATCCTAAATAAACCCTAAATCCTAAACCAAATCCTAAATAAACCCTGAATCCTATACCGAATCCTAAACAAATCTTAAACCAAACTCTAACCAATTCAAATCAACCCTAGGGGAAAATAGAACCTCAATATCTGTTGATTAGACCGTTGATCTTACTTAAAACTTTGTATACCCTTCAACCTTTTAGTCAAAAACAAGCACAACAAATTTGAAGGAAATCAAACTTACCAAATGGAAGAAAAACCCCAAAACCTTCTCAAGTGTTGGTCGGCGTCCTTCTCCAACCTTGATGCTGATCTTCCAATGTTGATTTTTCTCTTCTTTATCATTCAATCAGTCTCAAATCACTCTTATATATAGAAAAACAAGTCTATTATCCACAAAAACAAAAATAACTCCAATCCAACTGGTCCATTGCTCAAGATCTTAAAAACCTTAACTGACTCTCAAAACTTAAATTCCGAGACCTTGACCCACTTAAATCTCAATTACGTACAACTAAACCGTTAGATTCAATTCAAATGCATAGCACACATTACCAACAACAACATCCAAAAATCCACAAATTTCCAGCCATAGATCTGCTGCAAAGCTTCTAAAAATGCCCAAATTATCAACTCTATTTTTTTTCACAAAATCTCAAGTAGCCAAAATAAACTCTGACTTTGCAAAGCTATTACAAAGTTGTTTTCGATCCAAATCACTTTAAATTAACTTTTATACAAAAGCCTTTAAGTCCTCTCTCCAATCCCAATCTCTGATCTACAAAAACCCTCTTTATTTGCCGTCGGCACGCGGTTTTGTGCTCTAGGGTCTTGTTTCGACCCAGGTTCTTAACCGGCCCTCTCCGGGTATCAACTCTTGTAATTTTGAGGTAAATTTCTCTTAAACCTACTCTTAACTGCTTACTAAACATGCCTATACCAATTATCTTTCTAATCTACTTTATTTTACCATATTTATGGCTATACAAAGTAAGTATAATTCCTTTTTATAAAAGGCAGTATTAACACCTTTTAATTTTTACTACCTCCTTGTCTATTATCTATTTTTCTAAGATAAGTTTTTCTAATATTTTCATTTGAGCTCTTCTATAATATAATCACTGGGAAATCACCTTTTCTCTTTTCACCAAGGACTCGATATCACACCCACAACATACTGATTGAGAAGTGGGCATTAATTTACACAAGAATACAACTTAATCGCTTCCCGCTTTTAACAACGCTATACACTATTGATTACATTATTTCTCCAATCTTCGACGCAAGATATGATCTTCTTGATAAGGCATCGGATAGTCCTTGCTGCTTTCCAGGCCGATAAGTAATAACGAAGTCAAATCTAGATAGCGACATATTCCATCGAGCTTGACGACGGTTTAAAACCCGAGCAGACATGAAATACTCCAAATTCTTGTAATCCGTCGTAGGAGAGCCTTTTAGCCCTAAGAAACAGTGGGTCTTTTGTGCCTCTTGTTTCTTAAGTGCAAGAAGAGATTCATAAAGTTCATAAAACTGAAGAATTTACATAAAAACATACTTTATTAATCTTGCCATATTCTGCCTTTTAAAACCTGCCTTCAAATTTGCCCATAAATCCTAGGATATCATATCAATTGAAGCAAAATTTGAACACAAAGTACTTAAGGAAGTAAAGAAGCAAACCCCATAATCCCTTTGATTATAGCTTATGTGGTTGGAGAGAACCATGTTGTCAAAGAATCCCCTCCATGCTGCCTTTGATTCTGGACCCCCTTTGCTTCACACCTTCATTGCTCCTCATTATCAAAACCCCAAGTATTGAAATTTGGTAGGCTTGTTGTTTGCTTTATGTTGTAAACATCTTCCAATTTTTGCTCCAAAACTCCTCTTGGAAATAGAGTTATAGACTCTACTCTCCTCCTTTAATTCTGTCTTCTACCAACTCTGGATCCGACTACAAATTTCCTCATAATTCTTTAACCATAACTCCAATAGCAATCAGTTTTTTACACAACTTAATAGACTCATATATCTACAAACCCCAACAAATTTTACTCGAAATGCTACTTTGATCACAAAGATATGCTCCCCCAAACTTCACTGACTTAGAAATAGACCCCTATCACTTTGAAAGAGCATAACATTTTTTTTATAAGATAAATGAGTATCAAACTTACCCTCATCTCTTTCTTAACTTGCTTAGATCACGTCTATCAAATTTCACACTCAAATTCACTCCCTAATTTCATTCATACCCAAAAAAACCCACACACACACTCTGCCCATACAAACCCCAATTCTGCTTTCACTCTATTTCTCTTTTCACCTACATCCGGTTACAATTTCACTCATAACTCTCTGCTCAAAGATCATATTGACTTAAGATTTTGATTCAAAGTAGTAAACTCAATAAGAAACACAACCCCAACAATTTTTGCCTCTAAAGTCCAAATGGTTCTCAAGAGCCGAGGCCCGAAATTTAGTAAACCTCACTGCCCTAGTCTTACACACCTGCAACTTTGATGACTCATATCTCCCTTGATACTTAACCAAAAGACATAAAAATTATTTCTATATGTTCCTTATCTTGTCTACTACAAACCCACAAAAATTTTCACTTAAAATCCTCTCTAAGCTTCTTCTACACACAAAGACGTCTACTGCCTATCAAAAGGAAAACCCTATCTCTCCAAAAAGAACCCCCTCTTCTTCTTCACGACCCCCTTCTTGTCCTCCCGGCCTGGTCTTTCTTCTTCCCTTGGTCAAAGAGACACCTCAGCCATATCTTTCCACCTCTTCAATCCTTTCTTTTCGATTAATTTGAAGGAATCTCACCTTTTGAGGTAAATTTCTATTCTACCTTCTTACTACCATTTTTTTCTACCCACTTTTCTTCTAATTTCAGCCCACAACATTTAAGTTTAGATCTAAAATAGAAGAGAATAAAGGTAAAGTAGATCTAAGATAAAATAGAAAAAAAATCTAATAAGTAGAAAAAACAATTAAGATTAGATTAGAGATAAAAGAAAGAGAACTACATCCTTCACTGCCAAGTCAAAGAAGCTTGTGTGGTTAAGTTCTTAGCTACTTTGGAGTTGACGTGGGTTCAAAGCCACTTGACTTCACTGTAGAAATCCTTGACTTCATGACTTGGTACTGCTAGTGGAAATTTCAGCAGGAAATTAGTAGTTTGGCCTACCTATCATCTTTGAGCTTGTGATAAATATTATAACCTCCAAGATAATGTGGTTATAACCATAACCCTTTCTCTTTATCATCTTCTCTTCTTCTAATCTTAATCTTTTTATTTTAACACATTCCTTTATATCTTTCACACTATGTTTTAATTTACAACGTGACATCCACCCCGTCCAAACTTGCACATCCTCCGGAATGTGCCACCATTCATTCTTCATCTTCTCCATCCTCATCTTCAGTTTCTATTATATTTGTATCCTCCAGTGATGTAGATGATAGCATTTCAAGGCTTTCAAATGAAAACCTGTCACTCTTCCTTCGAAATATTTTCACCCGCTTACCTGCTATTGAATTTCTAAGTACAGTTCCATCTAATTCACGAAGTAAGTAAGTGCCATTTTCATAAACAGTGACAACAATATATGGTCCAAACCATCTTCGAGCAAATTTCTTCTGAGAGCTATGCTGATGCTCTAATGTACTATCATAAACCACCACCCAATCTCCCTCTTCAATAGGCTTTACCCGCAATCGATGTGCCTTATCAAACCTTTCCTTATTGTTAAGCCTTGCTTCTTTAAGTCTTTCCATTGCTTTTTGATGTGCCTCTGGTAGTTTACCAATTTGTTGTATTCGAAGTTCTAGCAACCGCTCTCTAGAAATTCCATCTTCCCAGGACAAATACAACCATGTAGGAATTGATTCTTCAATTGGCATAATAGGCTTTTGTCCCAACATAAGTTCAATTGGCATATAAACTGTTACTGTACTATGTGTAGTTCTGTCAGCCTATAAAGCATAAGGTAGTAATCTAGGCCAATCTTTAGAATTTCCTCTACAAGCTTTGACCAAAGCTTGAATGATTGGAAGATGACCTCTCTCACTCTTTTCATTTGCTTCAGGATTATATGCAGTTGTCAACTTCAATTTTACTCCATGCTTTTCAAAAAATGTTTTAGCTTCAGCAGGATTTAATTCTCCTCTATCAGCTCTCATTCTTCCTATGCATCCATATCGACTGAAAATATCTTCAAGAATAAATCTACTCACTCTTTCAGTCTGCTTGGTCCTCAATGCTCTTCCTTCAACAAAATTGGATAGCTCTTCTCTTGCCAATATTAAGTATTTCATTCCCCATAATCCATTTGGCATAGTAACTAAGTCAATAACCCATTGAAAGTGAATAGCAAGAGGATAAGAAGGATGCAATTCATCACGATACCGGATCTTTGATTGAAATTGACATTCAATACATGAACTTACAAAATCTTCCACATCTTTGTAAAGTTCTTTCCACCAATATCTTTCTTTGATTTT
>JAWRVF010001877.1:0-36718 GCA_036785485.1 Physcomitrellopsis africana | reverse complement strand
AGATCCCAAATCAAAAAATTCTTGCTCATTGGAGCAAGAACGTTTGTAAGATCATGCAAGGAAGGCACACCATAAGTCGTTTGTGCGACTCCAACTAGTGGAGAGCAGATTTCATCATCAGGGATACCGGAATAATACAAGGATTTTCAAGACGTGTTCCAAAAGAAAAATGTTGATATACTACCAGAACATTGACCATATAATTGTGCTATAGAATTATAAGAAGGAGCACAACCACCTTTTGGCCCAATCTACAACCTATCGCAGACAAAATTGGCTGAGTTGCGGAAATATATTGACGAGAATCTAGCCAAGAACTTCATTTGTCATTCAAAGTTGCTAGCTGGGGCACCAATCTTATTTGTAAAGAAGAAAGATGGCTCACTACGAATGTGCATAGACTATCGAGGTCTCAACAAGGTGACAAAGAAGAATCACTATCCATTACCTTTGATTTCTAGTCTTCTGGAACAACTTGGACGTGCAAAGATCTTTACAAAGATTGATCTAAGGGGAGCTTACAACCTTGTGGGAATTAAAGAAGGAGATGAATGGAAGACAGCTTTTCATACAAGGTATGGTCATTTTGAATATAATATCATGCCATTTGGTCTTACCAATGCTTCGGCAGTTTTTCAACACATGATGAATGATATTTTTCGAGAATATTTAAAGATTTTGTTATTATCTATCTGGATGATATCTTGATATTTTCTGAGAATAAAAAAGAGCATAAGAAGCACTTTCGTTTGGTATTCAAAAAATTACGCGAGCAAGCCTATGCCAAGTTGGACAAGTGCTTATTTCACCAAATTGAGATGGAATTTTTAGGATTCATTGTGACTATGGAAGGCTTGAAGATAGATCCCAAGAAGATGAAAGTAATTGTATCTTGGAAAGTTCCAAAGACGATTAGAGATGTACAATGTTTTCTTGGCTTTGCTAACTTGTATTGGATCTTCATCAAGAATTATTCTCAAGTTTTTGCTCCACTCACTCGACTAACATGTAAGGATAAGCTCGAATGGAGACTTCTAGCAGAAAAAAACATTTCAAAATCTTAAAACGACATTTACTACGGCTACAATCTTGGTACACCCAAATTTTGCTAAGGCTTTCTATTTGGAAATAGATGCTTTGGATTTTGCTTTAGGAGCCGTATTTTCATAAATGGGCATTGATAATAAGCTTCATCTGGTTGCATTCTATTTACGGAAGTTTTCTACGGCTGAGATCAACTATGAGATTCATATTAAGGAACTCCTTGCTATAATGGATTCTTTTTAAGAGTGGCATCACTTCCTCGAAGTAGCTGCGCATCTGGTGATCATATATATGGATCACAAGAATCTAAAGTATTTCATGTCTACTCGGATTCTAAACCGTCATCAAGCTCGATGGAATATGTCGCTATCTAGATTTGACTTTGTTACTATTTATCAGCCTGGAAAGCAGCAAGGACTATCCGATGCCTTATCAAGAAGATCATATCTTGCGCCGAAGATTGGAGAAGCAGCGATTGATCAATAGTATACGACATTGTTAAAGCCAAAGCAATTCAGGATTTGTGTTGCTGTTGTGTCAATTAATACTGACTTCCTCAACCAAGTATGTGCTCCGACCATTGAAGATTCTATAGTCCTTGATATCAAGCAGCGTATCAATGATGACAAGTTCAAGGTTGAAGGAGATCTCTTATACTTTGAGGAGTGGTTGTATATCCCAAAAGGGCCAGCACGACTTTGAGTCCTTCAATCTCGTCATGACTTTTTAGCTGCGGGACATTTCAAATTTAATAAGAACTTGGAATTCATTTCCCGGGATTTCTGGTGGCTCCAAATGTGGAAGGATGTGAAAGATTTTGTCCTCTCTTGTGACATTTGTTCAAGATCCAAGAATCCTCGACATCGCCCTTATAGACTTCTACAGCCATTGCCTATTCCATTGTTGTATGACGTGGCCTTCTATCTGGGAATACACTGGGTACCTGGCTGTGGAGAGTTTATTTGAAATTTGTTGGCAAAATCCAAAAGGTCGTTTGTCCTCAGTAAAAAAGACAAATAATACAAAAATCTCACAAAAAAAAAGTTATTTATGTAAACCCTCTTGTATTCAAGTAAGTTTGTACAAAAAGGGTTCAAATTTCCACAAAAACCCTTCAAAACTTTATTTACCTGCAAGGACTTATTTCTTGCTGAACTTTAGAGTCCAATAACTCTTAATCCAACCGTTTTGTTTCTATAAAATTTAGTTCAAAGTGTAGGTGATTCTCTTAAGTTTCATCAAAAGAAAGAATCAACTATAACTTCGTTTCCGATCGTTTGAAATCTCAAAATCCCTAGCAGGTGCTTAAAACCCTAGCTCAGAGATACCCGAGCACTATTTTCCTTATATCTCACAAACCCAAAATCTTAATACCACAAAATTTTTGTACATAGTCTTGTGACATAAGCATATACATTCCTGAAAATTTTGAGCCAAAAATCTATCAAATTGCATAAGATATAGCTCAAAATGTAACCACTATGTAAGCAGGTTACTTATTGCCCTTAAGGTTGTAAGCACTAACGAATCAACCAAGTGGCTTTGCCCCTAACCCTCTTGGATTTATGAACTAACAGGCTCAGCCATCTATGCAACAATAGCATCTCTAGCTCTAGTCCTTGATCTTGATTGCTCTCTCTGTGTCTTGTGATTATACTCAAAAAAAGAGTGACAATGGGTCCAAAATTGACACATAACTTTGGGCGCTATAACTTCTAAAAAAAGCTAAAATCTTTTAAAATTGCACCTAAACCAGATCCAAAAATCTAAACCTTATGATCCTAGCCTCTGATGTTCGACTCTTTTCGAAAAACAAACCCTAACTTCTAATAAACCCTCGGGCAGCCTCCTTGAAGTCCATTGGGCATGATTTTTGGCCAATTAGAATAGAGATTTCTATCATCTACCTCTATTCATCCACATGGATGGTCAAACTACCCTTTTTACACTAAAAACCCTTTTCTAACCCTTCTTCTTATAAGATTTACATACTTGGTGCTTTAAGCACCAAATAAAAGAAGTAAATAGGATCTTAAGGATCACCAACATCTAACATAGGTGACTTAAGATATATACAAGTTACTATCAATATAAAATTAACTTCAAAAGTCACTACTAAAAGAAAAATAAGGTTGTATAAATCTTAATAATAATCTTTTTAATAGATCCTTTCTAAACTATCAACCTAATCATATCCTATAACCAATAAAATCTACTGATATGACTTTCATTTAGCTATATAGTAAATTGTACATTAAATATACATATACAATTTTTTCACATAGTAGCCGAACCACAACACGACACCGTATCATCTATAGTCTTCAATTTCCATGGACTTTATTACAGATCTGCTGCCATCGAATTCATTTGACAGCATCTTTGTTGTGGTGGATAGACTTACAAAGATGGCACATTTTATCCCTTCTAAGAAGACATCATCAAGCAAAGACATAGCAAGGCTCTTCTTTGATAATGTATATTGATATCATGGTCTACCAGATGATATCCTGTTGGATCGAGGAACCCAATTTGTATCAAAGTTTTGGAGATCTTTTTTTAAGATATTGAAGGTAGACATCAAGCTTTCTTCAGCATTCCATCCTCAAACTGACGGCCAAATGGAATGGGTGAATGAAATTTTGGAATAATATTTACAATGCAGCATCAACTATCAGCAAGATGATTGGACTGCATATCTATTGCTAGCCGAATTTGCATATAACAACATCCTTCATGTATCGACTCAAAAAATACCATTCTTTTCCAATTATAGATACCATTCGAAGCTTGATCTATTGAGTCCGTCAACGAATAACAACCCAGCAACTCAAGGATTGGTGCAGCAGCTATTGGAGCTTCAAACCACATTGAAGCTTCAATTGCAAATTGTCCAAGAAACTTATAAAGCATCCGTGGATAAATTTTGAAATCAGGCACCTAATTTCAAGATTGGAGATAAAATATGGCTGCTTCGACGGAATATCAAGACCAAGCGGCCATGTGATAAGTTGGACTACCAAAGATTGGGACCATTTGTTATCCAGAAGCACATCAATCCTGTGGCATATCGCTTAGAGTTACCAACTGCTATGAAGGTACATCCTGTCTTTCATGTTTCTCTGTTAGAACCTTATCAGGAATTGTCTTTTCTGAAAGAGTGCAATATCCGCCACCTAGTATAGAAATTGAAAACAACGAAGAATATGAGGTGGAAAGGATACTAGATTCACGGCGAAGATGGAATAAATTAGAGTACTTTGTGCATTGGAGCGGCTACGATATTAATAAAAGAACATGAGAACCGGCCAAAAATCTTGCCAATGCATCTCAAAAGGTACAAAAATTCCATCGACGATATCCTAATAAACCAAAAGTTGGTCATTAACGAAGCGTGAAGATGAAGCCTTCTCTGGAGAAATGAATAGAAAAAGGATCCAAGTCTCATCAAAACATAACTCGTTGTATTTCATAGTATCAAGATATCTAATATCAAGGTGTATTTAGATATGGCTAGTGAGAATGTAGATATTATTTTAGTGGTACCATCTCAACCGAGTAGCTCACGACGTCGACCTCAAGATGAAGAATTAGAAGAGCCAAAAAGATGTTGAAGAATACCAAGCAGCAGGTGACTTGTAGTTATCTTTGAAGTTGAACCAGCTCATACAAGTAGTAGCAAAGCGATATTTTTAAGTCGTTTTCACGATGAAGATATAGAAGTTCAGGCATGGTCTCAAGTAGAAGGTGTTGGTCATTATCGGTGGCTACAAGGGTCCATGAATCATCTGCCTCGTGAACGATAGCTGGAGTATATTGCAGAGACCTTGCGACAAATTTTTGATTTCTTACGTTTGTGAGTATACATCTCAAATGGCTTCTCGGAGACCTCGAAGCTAGAGGAGGAGGTGATGTCAAGGACATACTTATCAAAACCTTCTAGAATATTCTAGAAGGTTCTTAGAACTCTCTAGAATCTTTCAGAGCCTTCTAACATCTTCCTAGTTGATAGAAGTTGCTTGAAAAGCTCACTAGTTGGTGGAAGCTGCTTGGAAAGCTTCCTAATTGGTGGAAGTTGCTTGAGAAGTTCCCTAGTTGGTGGAAGCTACTTGAGAAGCTTCCTAGATAGGAATATATATTGGAATCGAGGCTGAAGAGTTCTTTAGTCTTGACAACACATCTCTTGGAGCTCTAGCTCACCTCTCTGGTGTTGTTTTTGTACTCATCTGATTAATCCAATTCCTGCCAGTTCTTCTTGAACTTCTTGTTTAGACTTCAAGTGTATATTTTGTGTCTGTGACAACACAAGATATTCCAGTCGATTTTGACGCTGCTGTCGTAATACATGAAGTCTTGCTAGAGAATGCACTGGGTATGTAGTTGTGGAAGATAAAAAAAAAAAAAAATACTCAACAACAAGATCCTAACAACTCTAATAGAATCGTAAATAACTTCTATTAAATCTTAACAATATTAATCAAGCTTTGATCCAATCTTAAAGAAATTACGAAAAGAAAAATAAATGAATCATACATTAATCATAAAAAAATAATATATAAAATAATAACTTTAGAAAATACTAAAAATAGAAATCTTAAAATCTTAAGTCAAACCTTGGTCAAATCCAAAGTCAAACTTTGATCAAATCCTAAGTTAAACTATGATCAAATCCTAAGTCAAACCTTAGTTAAATCCTAAGTCAAATCCTAGTAAAATCTTAGCAAATTCTAAAACAATTCCTAACTAAATCCTAATCAATTCTAGTCAAATTCAAACAAATCCTAAAATAAAATTTAATTAAATCCTAGTCAATTTTAGTCAAATATTAACAAATCCCAAAATAAATCCTAACAAAATTCTATTCAACCCTGATCAAATCTTAACAAATCCTAATCAAATCATATCTAAATCTTAGTCAACCCTTGTCAAATTTTAACAAATCCTAAAAAAAAACCTAACTAAATCCTAGTCAATCTTGGTCAAATCTTAATAAATCCTAAAATAAATCCTAATTAAATCCTAATCAATTCTGATTAAATCTTAATAAATCCTAATCAAATATTAAATCCTAAATCCAAATCCTAATCCTAATGAAATCCTAATCAAACACTAAATCCTAAATCCAAACCCTAAATCCTAACGTAGCCTTAAGTAATTTCTCAAGCAATTTTAGAACCTCAATAACTATCAAATAAACTATTGATCTTGATTGAAAATTTATACGCACCTTAATAATTAAGTTGACAATAAATTCATCAAGTTTCAAGAAGATCAAACATACCAAAAAGAAGAAAAATCTATAAATCTGCTTGAGTATCAGCGAACCTATTTCAATCTTGATGCCAATAATCTAGTGCCTAAACCTCCTCTTTTCACCATTTGACTGCTTTCAAATTTCATATGTGCATAGAAAATAAAATCTTCTATTTATAAATACAAATTTCACTCAAATCCAACTAACAGAGTGCTCAAAATCTACAAAATCCTAACTGACCCTCAAAATCCAATTCCCGAGACCTTATTTTATTTCACAAAATCCAAAGTCGCCCAAAACAACCTTGACTTTGTAAAGCTCTTACAAAATTAGTTTTGATCCAAATCCCTCCAAATCAAATCCTAAACAAAACCTCTCAAGTCTGATCTCTATTTCCATTCTTTGATCTGCCAAAAAGTTTTCAATCCACCATAGGCATGCAAATTTGTGCCTTGGGATCTGATTCCAACTCTGATTCATAATCGGTCCTCTTAGGTATCTATTTTGAGATTTTTGTGATAAATTTTTCTGAAACCTATTTTCAACACTTTTCTAAAGATGCCTATATTATTTATTTTTCTAATCTATTTTATTTTGTCTTATTTATAGCCATATAAAGCAATTAGAAGTTACTTCTATAAAAGGTAGTATTAACACCTTTTGATTTTTTTCTACCTCCTTCTCTATTATTTATTTTTCTAAGATAATTATCTCAAATATTCTCATTTGAGCTTTTTTATAATATAACCACTCCTTTTTTTTTTTTCCTAATGGTCATATTATTACATGACACCGCCTTGAATCTAAAATCTCTTTGATCTCAAATTCTTCATTGTTGTCCACTTCTATAGGAGGCGATGGCATTTGTCTTCTTCCTTGTATATCCACTATCTTGTATGGCTTGAATTCTGACACGTGGAATACAAGATGGATCTTCATAGATTTTGGTAGGCATAATGGATAAGCAACTAGATTGATTTGTTCACAAATCAAAAAAAAATCGAAGCATACAATAATCTAGCTTGTCATAAAAATAGATAGTCTTCATATTACAACAAAGTAACCATACTTTATCACCCACATGGAATTGAGATTGTTCCTTCCAATAGACATCTGCATTGATTTTTTGTCGTTCTCGAGCTTTCTTTAATTGTGCGTTCATTGTTGCATGTAGCTCGGACAAATGATTTGCCAAATCTTCCATTGCAAGATTATCAGATTTTGAAAAGTCAAAAGTATCAAGTCATGGATGATAACAGTAATTTGCAAAGAATAGAATTTGTTGAATAGAAGAATGTATTGAATTATTATAAGCAAACTCTGCCAATGACAAAAGAATTGTCCAATCATCTTGATGGTAGTTGATAGTATATTTCAAGTATTGCTCCAAAATTTGATTAATTTGTTTTGTTTGTCCATCAATTCAAGGGTAGAAAGTTGAGGATAATTTTATATCCACCTTCAATATTTTAAAAAGAGTCCTCCAAAATTTTAATACAAATTATATTCTTCTATCTGATATAATATCCTTTGATAGTCCATGATAGCAATAGATATTATCAAAGAAGAGTTTAGCTGTTTCTTCACATGTAATAGATTTTGTACATAATATAAAATATGCCATCTTGGTAAAACAATCTACAATCACAAATATAGAGTCATATGAATTTGAGTTTAGAAGATCTATGATAAAATCTATAGAAACAGAAGACCAAGGTTGTTCTAGTACATGTAATGGTTGGACAAGTCCGTAAGATCGATAAGAAGGAGTTTTAGATCTTCAATAAACGTCACACAATTGTACAAATTCTTTAATAGCCTTTTATATATGAGGCTATAAAAAATCTCTCGATATTAGCTCCAAAGTTTTATTATATGTAAAATGTCCTACCAAAGGGAGGTTGTGACAAGCTTCTAGAGCACGTAATTGTGCAGCGCCTTCTGGAATATATAGGCATTCTTAAAAATAGAGCAAATTGTTCTTGAACTCAAACTTGGAAGTATTATAAAACTTAGATGAATTATTCTTAATCTCATAGAAAAGAAGATCTGAAGACATACTGGACTAGATTTGCTTAACAAAAGTGGAATCAACAATTGATGTTGATTTCATTGCTCAAAGATAAAATTGCTTTGGCTTCAAGAGAATTATTCTTTGTTGATGAAAAGTTGAATCTCCTTCTTTTGGTACACGATAAGAACGTTGTCGTGGCAAAAGTCCACTTTGGATATACACAAGGTCCTTCTTTGTAATCAAGTTAGATCCTATATGCACAAACCTTCTTAATTTTCTCTTTTTGTAATCACAAAACTATGTATATAATAAACCAACAAACCAGAAGCTTGATAATTTATAAATCAAGATCCAACCATTTAAATAAGTTCAAACTTCAGAAATATAAAATTCACTTTTTTAGTCATTTTTATAAAAATTCTCAACTGTGAATTTGATACCAATCATCAAATATCATCAAATATTAGCAAGTAATTTTATAAGTCAAAACCAAATCAAAAACTTGAAAATTTAAATTTTTAGATCTAATTATTTAAATAAGCTCAAAATTTGGGAATACAAATTTCATATCTTTGATCATTGTCACAAAATTTTTGAGCCATGAATTCATTATCAATCATTAGATATCACCAAAATATTAGCAGGTGACTTTAAAAGCCAAAACCAAATTGGAAACTTGAAAATTCATATTTTGAGATCCAACTATTCAAATAAGCTCAAAATTTGGGAGCATAAAACTTACATCTTTGATCATCATCACACAAAATTTCCATTCCAAATTCATTGCCAAATGATTGGTATCACCAAATCCTTAATAGATACTTTCAAAGTCAAAATCCTAGATGCCTGAGAACTAAATTTGCCATTTCTCCCTAATCAAAGTCTCAATTGATATGAGATTATAGACATAGATTTTTTATAGTAAAAGTGATATGTATACAAAAAATGAGCTTCAAATTCATCTTGAAGCTCAAGTTCTAGCTTAAAATAAACCCTTCTATTTATCTAAATTCTTCAAAATCCTAGTTTAGTTTGTTGGTTTTAACCAGCCATATCTCACTCATTTTAGATTCATTTTTATCAATCCTTAGACACAAAATGTTAAGCTTGAAGTCTAGTTTCTAACTTAACTTCTTGATTTCTTGTTAGTATCTTAAAACTTCTAATATATCTAGAAAAGTAATAGTAGATATCATATTAGTAGCCTAAGTTCAAATAAGCATAATTCTCTCATCTAAGCTCCAAATCATGCATTTCTACCACCTAAATTCATGCCAAGAAGAAGTTCTTTCTAATTTCCTTCCTAGACTTGCCAAAAAATCTTATTCTTTTTTCATTTGAGTTCTTCAAAGAAGTCCCAGCCAAGGTCATTAAAGTCTAAGTCAACAGCTAATAGTTTAAAGTTATAAAAACATCAAATCTAATCCTCCAAGTCAATACTATTAATGATAATTGACTATTAACATCTAAACTTCTATTTATCTTTAATAAAATCCTAAATTCAACCTCAAAGTCAAAACTCTTTATATCTACAAATATAACCCTGAATCTACTAAAATCTAAGATTGGAAAAAAATAAAAGAAATAAAAGAAGTTTTCAAGGCTAAATCAAAGTTGAAATTAAGATTAAAGATAAAATAAAAATTTAGCCAAAGAAAAAGAAAGAAAGTGAAAAAAAATTTCCAAAACTATATCAAAAATTTAGATTGGTAAGAAGAAAGAAAGAACTTAATAAAATTTTAAAGAAAAGAAAGCTAAGCAAGGTTTCTATACATGGATGTATTTACTTCACGACAATATCTAGAAAGGGCATTGGATAAATCTTATTATTTTCTTGGCCGTTAGATGATAATAAACTTGAATCTTGATAAAGACATACTTCGATGAGCTTGACAATAATTCAATATGCGCGTAGACATAAAATACTCGAGGTTCTTGTGATCTGTATACATGTTGTCATAGTGTAATTGCTTACAGTATGTAAAATCCACTCAAAATATATAATATATTTATAGGTTTAGATATGTATTAGAATGATTAATAAAGTAAATTAAAGAGAATTGGCGTAAGAAATATGTTTTTATTATACTTGGATCTTACTTGAGTAATTAGTGGTAGCCTGAAGTCTAGGGCTTTCTTGAAGCAAATTCTCACTACTACGACAATGGTGACTGAACAAGAAGCACCTTCTAGATAGTGACACCATTCTTGAAAAGAATCCACAATTACAAGAAGTTTTTTATCATGGATTTTGTAATTGATCTCTATTGCTAAAAATTTCTTGGAATAGAAAACTATTGGATAAAATTTTTCATCTTCTCCCATTTGTGACAATACTATCCTCAAAGTAAAATCTGAGGCATCTATTTCCATAAAAAATGTCTTGAAAAAGTCTACACAATACAGGATTGGTAGAAAAATAAAAGTTGTCTTCAAAGCCTTCAACAATGCTTCTACTTCTTTACTCCACTCAAGTTTGTTTTTATAAGTTAAGCATGTAAGTGGAGCTACAACTTGAAAAAAGTTTTTGATGAAGATTCAATAGTAATTGATAAATCCCAAAAAATATTGCATATCTCTTATTATTTTTAGAATCTTATAATCTATAATTGTTTATATTTTTTTAGGATCCATTTTGAAACCATCATTTGAAATAATGTATCCTAAGAAATCAACTTGAGTAGTGTGAAATACACACTTTTCCATCTTGACATATAATCCTATATTTTTAAGTTTTTGAAATACATGACAAATATGAAATTCAGTTTTTTCTGTGTTTTTAAAGTAGATTAAAATATTGTCTAAATAATAAGCAACAAAGTCATCAAGAAATTCAAAAAAAATATCATTCATAAGGTGTTGAAAAGCAACTGGTGCATTTATAAGTCCAAAAGGCATGACATTATATTCAAAATATCCATACCTTGTTCAAAATGTGGTCTTCCATTCATCACCTTTTTTGATGCATACTAGGTTGTATGCTCCTCTTAGATCTATTTTTGTATAGATCTTGGCTTGATTCAATTGATCAAGAAGTCTAGATATCAAAGGTAGAAGGTATCTATTTTTTATGGTAATCTTGTTGAGCCCTCAATAATCTACACACATCTGTAGTGATCTATCTTTTTTCTTTACAAACAAGATAGGAGTTCTTGTTGGAGATTTTGAATGGCGTATGAAATTCTTGGCCAAATTCTCAACAATGTATTTCTTGAATTTAGCCAATTCATTTTGGAATAGATTGTAGATTGGTCCAAATGGAGGCTAATTTCCCTCTTTAAGATCAATTGAGCAATCATATGGACAATGATCTGAAAGAATGTCTGCATTCTTCTTCTCAAAAATATCTTAATAATCTTGATATTGATTTGGAATGCCACTTGAAGTTCTTCCACCATCAAAAATGGATGTAACATAAATAACAAAAGATGATCCTTCTTTTGCTTCCTTCATAAACGCTTCTACACCTATAAATACAAGTTTTATTATATTAAGATTATGGTTTATTATTTGATTTACAAGACTTTTATTAAGACTTTGAAAAAAATTAAGTCTACGAGAAATCTAATCTATTCAAGGATTATATTTTTTAAGCTATGATAAATCTAAAATGATTGAATTAGAGAGAGATTTAATTATATTAAAGACTACACAACTATTATGACCATCTATTATTACAATTATAGGAAGGATTTTATGAATAACATTTCTAAAAGATAACAAGTGACCATCTATGACTTCTACATGTACAACTTTAATTTTTTGTACTAAAAATATTCTACAATTTTTAAAAAAATATTTATCTAAAAAGCACGCTGAGGCTCTTGAATCTAATAAGACAGAGGCTTTGTGATTTTTAGGTCTCAAATAGACATCTATTATAAAACAAGGAGAGGATTTTGAGGAGAGGATAGGACCTTTACTAGGAATTGTATAAGATTCCAGCTGCACGGTGTCATACTACATTTACGTGCAGTATATAAAAATTTTATATATCTTGTATCTATTGTTATTACATGTGTGAGTGCTAGAGGTTATTTTAGAAGATATTATAAAGAGAGGATTTATTACAGCCACTTAGTTAGTAAATTAAGATAGCTATTTGATTTGTTCCTACCTTATTTATATCCTAGAATAGATTCTTTTATAATTAGAAAAAAGATAAAGATTTTTTTACCTTTCTTCTTGACTTTTGAGATAGAATGGACCTTGTGAGGGATAAGAAAGAAGAGTGAGGTCTGCTGCTATCGAAAAGTGACGGCAGAAACTTTGATCTGCCACTGCAAGTTTTATTTTGATTCTTTCTTAATAAAATTTATAATGAATTTGAAAAATCGTGCTAGCTATCTATCAAGACATCTCTTGTAGCATTTGGAGTTAGAGAGGAAAAGTTGTGAGCTTGAGAGTGGGAAAAGGTCTGCTGCCACCCAATGAAGAGGGATAGAGACTTTGTTCAACCACCCAAGTCGGAAAATCTCTTCAATCTTTTTGATACTTAAGATGCCTATAGTAGCTTGTGTAAGCTTTCTATGAAAACAAAAATAAATACATTTAGAGCTTTGATGAAAGTTTTATGAGCCGTGAAGTGTCAAGAGGGCAAATTGTTGCTAGGGTTTGAAGAGTAGAATCAGCTAGCTATAAAATCTAGAGTTTGTGAGGCATGTATGCAAAATTTTAAAACAAGTTAGATGATGAAGTGAGCTTTCTAAAAAGCTATTGCATGCCCAATTTAGAAGAGGGAAGTAATCACAATAAAGGCTGAAGTGAAGAAGAGCTTTGCTGCCTTTGCATTTGTTGAGAAATTTTAGTGCCTATTTCTTTTAGCCATAACTTTTAAACAGTAAGACATCTATTTGTGAAATTTTTATATATTTAATAATGGATTATTAGCTTTATATAGGCAAGAAGCACGCTTAATTTGAACTTTAGATGGAGTTTTGGTGATTTATTTAATTTCAATTTGTTGTATTACTTGTATTTCTTATATGCGGTTGTATTTTGAGGTATACTTGAGTATATACACACTTTGCTTATATTTATTATACAAGTATATATACTTGTATTTATATCAAGTATTTATATAAGTATTCTATAAATATTCTATAAGTATTATACATAATATTTATATAAGTATTTATATAAGTATTTGTATAAGTATTATATCAAGGATTATATATTATTTTTATATAAGTATTTGTATAAGTATTTATATAAGTATTATATTAAATATTATATAAGTATTTATATAAGTATTATTCAAGGATTTATACTTTATAATTGTACAAATCTTATACAAATATATTACAAGTATAATTTGAAGGCTTGAATAAATATTGTGCAAGTATAGAAGATACTTGCACCGCTTCCTCTCATGTTCCCTGTTAGTTCTAGTAGCAGCTAGGAACTCGGCATTTTTCCAAGGCGAATTCTCTCTACCCAACATATTTGGTGCTTCCATTGAGAGGTACTTAGGGACTACTAGTTTTGGCTAAGGCAATATGGAGGATACTAAAAGAGCTTCCTTTGGAGCCCAATCAAACATGGATACCATTCTAGGAGCTTTGGCAATATTTATGGATAAATATAAAACTCAAGCTGGAGGCAATGGAGCTACCAAGGCTTTAAAGGGTGTTGTTGATAAGATTGGAAGATTTGACCGAAAGGACATCACCAAGTTTTTGAAGGTTTACATTTATGAGATGGAAGTACAATAGGTACTTGAGGCTCAAATGATACAAACTTTCACACTAGCTGTTGTACCTAAGATTCATGAGAAAGTGGAAGAAATTCAAAGGGATGCAAATGTAACTACTTGGATGACATTTGAAAAGAGATTGCGTGGTGAGTACTTTGAAGAAGACTCAGAAAAGATAATCAAGAGGTCTTTTATTGATTGGATTGAACATCAGCCTAGAAATACTATGGATCCAAATGAATTGTTGCGAAATTTTGAGAAGAAATACAATCAATTACTTTTAGTAGAAAGGCGTCTTTTTTATACTATGAAGGCTGAGTTGTTCTTGCAAGCAGCAGATGATGCTTTGGAATATAGACTCTTTTTGCTTTTAGGTGATCAAACCACCGAAAGAGATTTTACAAATGATTGGAGGAGAGTGGAAGAAGCAATCACTCTTGTGGCAAAGCAACGCAGAATGAAATCCAGAAGTGTAACAATTTAGATGGACGTAGTATCAAAGCCTGCTATAAAAGCTTTCAAGATATCATTTGCTCCAACCTCTTCAACAACATCTCCTAAGATGGTTAAGACAGTTGATGAAAAAACTTTAGATGAGCTTATAAAGGGTATGAGGGATTTGAAGGTGGAAATGAGTGAGTTGAAAAAGTCCCGAGATCCTCAATCATCTGAAGGTGCAAGATCATTTGTGAGGAGATGCGTTTATTGTGATAGAGAGGACAATCACAATCTTTGAAGTTGTAAACCATGTGATGAAGCTATTAAAGCAGGCATTATTGTCTTCAAAGATGATAAGATTCATGATGCATCTACTAACTTGCCTTTGAATACCAACTTTAGTAAGGGAGGGATGAAAAAGCTTATGGAAGAGAAGATGGGAAGGTCTAATTGTTTATATGGACAAGGTGCTGAGGCATTCTATATAGGAGTGGAGCAACACACAATTAAGACTTTAGAAACTCCATCTGTTGAAACTTTACGCAAAGGGGCTCAAGCCATTTGAAATATCACTGGTTGGAATGACCGTTTGAAACAGCTAGCATCAAAGTCTTTTTAGGTCAAATTCAAGATAATAGTAAAGATTACAATATCTTTGTTGAAGAGAAGAGAGGACAAACCTTTGAGAATGATGATGCAGAGGAGCCAGTATCTAAGAGAAAATCCCAGGAACTCAAAAAAGATGAAAAAATAGAAGGTCTTGCTGCTCATACATGGCAAAAACCTGGGAGGTCCTCTATCTTTGATCATCCAAGAGAAGGGCCACTTTTAAAGGAAAAATGGGAGGAGAAGACAGACAATGCCAAGGAAAAGGAAAAAGAAGCTGATTCTAAATGAAAAGATAAGGGATCTACCTATAAGCTTCAATCTGACATTGAATCTTCCATTGACATGAAGGGGGTGTTGGAAGAAAGAATCTTGGATACCAAGATTGAATTTACATTGAGAGAGTCTCTTGGTATTACTAAAAAAGATTTTCATGAATTGATCATTGATGTCATTAAGAGGAAGAGACAGATGATAGCTGAAACAGTCATAATGAAGGCTCTGGAGACGCATATGACCAAAGATGAGGAGTTTGAAATTGGACAAGTATTTGCTTTGATATGTGATCCAATAGCTATAGAAGAGAAGGCTAGTAATGGTCAAATGGTTAAAGAAGAAAATGACTATTTGACTAATGAGAAAGAAGATATGATCTTACAAATGTTTGTACAAACCTGAATGGTCAGCAACAAGAGTGATATAACCAAAGATAAAAGTTTTGTGGAATGTGAAAAGATGGTGGAAAATAATGAAGAGGAGGTGAGGGGGTGTCATATATACATATATATATATTTATTTATTTATTTTATATTTATATAATTTAATATAAGTAAGAATAAACTTTTAAACACAAAAATTAAAAGTATAATATAAAATCAAACATATAAATGAGTAAAGAGATAGAATTCACTAACTTCAATTGTATGCCACTTAAGGCAGCAACCTCTCTCCACTCCAAAACTCGCCACAAATTCAATTTTGCTTCAATTGCATTGAAGTTTTTACTTTTACAAACTTAACTTCAAGATGCTTGTATTCTAAAATTTCCACTATTAATTAATCACTAGGCACTAAGAAATGCCTTTTCAAACATGGGATACATGAAACTGCCAAGGCATTGAACCTCTTTCTACTCAAAAACTCACTAAAAATTCAAATTCGGTCCAAATCAAACATAAGAAGATTCTTTAGAAAGCTAACAACAAGGTGAAAAACTTCACAAAGATTTAATATCATCTTAAAAAACACAAAAAAACTGATTGTTGAAAACCCGAGAGCAAATCACTCTTGGGAACAACCACTCAAGGTAGTAGACCTACTTCTATTCAAAAATCCATCAAAAATTCAAATTTAATCCAAATCAAATATTTAAAAACTTTTTTAAAAGCTAACATCAAGATACAAAACCTTGCAAAATTTCAAATTCAAATAACCATTACATAAAAATTGATTGATAAAAATTCGAGAGCAAATCACCCTCTATTTTTATTTTATTTTATTTTTTGTTTTGACTATAGATAATAAAAGATTTGTTTACAACAATAATGAAGAAGGGTAGAAAACTTACTAATGATGAAGGATAGGGTTGAAATACTCACTCAAGAAGTCCACAAAAGGGATCAACCACCATTAATTCACTCATAATCACCTACATAATTAGAAGCACCACCTTGTGGTAAACACATCAAAATGTGAGGATAAAATGAACTCTTCAATCCAAGGTATAAGGTAGCCTCAATTAAGAGTTGCTTATAGATTGTGGTGTGAAGTATAAGGAGCAACAAACAACAATGAAGGAGAAGAACAACACAAAACAAGTAAAATATGTGCAATTAAGTAATTACACACTATAAAACTAGTCATAATCTGTTCTTTAGTAAAAATGAGATTATGTTTTCATCTAATAAAAAATAAAAATAAAAAGCAAAAAATATATTTTTATTTAGATAATTTTTTTATTTTTCGAATGATATGAAGAACATGTAATTCCAAGTTACTATGAATAATTTATGACAATCCAAAGATAGAAGATAAATAATAGAAAAGTGAAGTGGAAAATTTTTATCTCAAGGATAATTTGCTTAAAAGGTTATGAATTTGAACCTCACCAAGGCTCACAAATAGTGTATATGGGTATCCTAGAGGGCCACGAGGCCTTAGGCTTATCCTCCTACCTACATCCAAGGTGCCACAACCCATATAGAACTTATGCACCTCCCTTCCTACAAGGACTATACTAGCTACTAGTCCTCCTATTTTCTACTAGTAAAATTCCTTATTTTATAATTCTAACTTCACCATAGTATTCAAAAATATCCAATTAGCCTAAGAACCTCATGTGGCCTTCAAATCTTATTCCAATTCTTCATAATGGCTCCCAAGGTGGTAAAACTCATTTTTACCAAAGTCTTAAAAATTCTTCTAAAAATTCTTAAAAAATTCTAAATAAATTCTAAATAAATTCTAAAAATTCCTATAATACTTCTAAAATGATAATATTAATTTAAAACTATTTTATTCTACCTTGGTGATTTTTTATAATAATAAAATCAATTTAAATCTACTAAAAATCCTATTTTCTATATAAATAACTAAAAAGACATGAGATTTCTTTCTC
This sequence comes from Physcomitrellopsis africana, assembly GCA_036785485.1. NCBI lineage: Eukaryota > Viridiplantae > Streptophyta > Bryopsida > Funariales > Funariaceae > Physcomitrellopsis > Physcomitrellopsis africana. The sequence continues at coordinate 19,050 of JAWRVF010001877.1, read as the reverse complement.
ATTCTTCTTCTACTTGCTAAATAACATTTATATATATTTAACAAGTAGTACATAAAAATAGAAGGCTAATGTAGACATTGGTTTCCATAACTAAATATTAATTCTTATAATTAAAAGAAAATACTAAACCAACTAAGATAATTGCCTCCAAGACTTATTAAGACTCAATTTCTTCTCCGCTGATATTATTTTCTTTTATTTAGTATTTTCTAAATACATCTTAATCTAATAATTATAATTTTGGTACTTAAATATATTCTTTTGTCCTAAAACAACTAATGAGTCAATTTGATGACTTATAGTTGCCATTGAATTATTATAACGTTGAAGGTCTCTTATACAACTCTTAGATCAAAATTCAAAAAGCTAATTATCACACTTTACAACAAAGTCAATTGCTTGACTCAATGTCTGAGGATAAGATAAGTTGAGCATCAATTTCTTTATTTCATATTATAATCCATAGAAAAATTGGCTAATATGTGCAGCATTATTCTACTTGATATCAGTTATTAGTTGTTAAAATTGTGAAGCATATAATATCACTAATCAATTTTTTTGTTGCAAGATATGGATATTCTTGGTTGTAACATAAATTGCATCATGTTTTCTATACATATATTAAAACTTCACTAAAAATGCCTCCAAGTTATTCAATATTGTATCATGTTGTTGTGGTAGAGAGAATTTGTCTCAAGAAAGTACTAGGCTTCTAGCTGCTATTAAATACTCAATCAAGATCTAAAATAACAAAATCCTCAAATTTTTATAAAAGTCTTTTTTTTAGGACTTTTATAGCTAACATATAAGTCTTATTTCACAAAAATATTCAAACTATAACAAAAGACTCTAAACCCTCATTCACCTATAGAAGGGAGGATTTTTCCTAAACTTCAATAATCTACAATTCTTAATCTTAACCATTCAAATCCACTCAAAACTTATATAAAGTATTAATATATTCTTAACAGTTAGTACAACAAATTTTTAAAAGTTGATTCTTTATTGATCTTTAGATACCGTGAAAATCCTAATAGTAGCTTCAAACCCTTATTTACAAACACCTATGTACTAAATTCTTTATATCTCACAAACTATTTGTCTAAATGCTATGAAACTTTGATGTATAGTTTTTTAGCACAAAGATTTACCTTCTTAGAAATTTTTAGATAAAAATTCATCTAATAGCTCAAGATATGATAAAATCTATTATTATCCATATAACGGCCTACTTATTGCCTTAGAATTCAATCTATTGTCTTTGATTTCCAATATCTCCTTCTTTAGCACTTCAAATGAAGCAATTCTTCTATATTAAGTATAAAACTTAAAATCTCTTCTCTAGCCACACCTCCCAATCTCCAAAAGCTTTCATACAACTTCTCAAATTTTCAAAAGAGTGATAGTAGGTACTATTTATACACTTTAATTTCAAGTGCCTACTTCTCCTTCATAAAAATTCCAAATCTTTTAATTCTAACATCAAAATTGTAGTTCAAAAAACAAGCTTTGTAATTCTAATCTTTGATTTTTAAATGCCTTTCTTAAAGTTACTAAAACTCTTGTCCTCCTTGTAAGCAACCTCCTCAAAGCCTATTGGACATGACTATTAACCAATAGGAATGAAGAACTTCACCTCTTGTCTTCATTCATCTTTACTTTATCTTCATCCTTCCAAATAGGCCTCTTAGTAGTTTAATTCTTCTCCTTTGGATCTTAATTGCCTCTCAAGACTTTATATTAAATATTTAGGTCCTATATAATTTAAACACTATAACCAAACTAAGTAAAATCTAAAATAAAGTTTTTTACATTAACTCTCTTTAATTTTCTTTTTTAACCATTCTAACATATATTAGAATCTATGAACATATTATATATGTTAATTAATTTTTATATATTATAAGAAATTATAATATAATAACATCGTTCAAAAAAAAAAAAAAAACTATAATAAACTAGAACCTGAAAGTAGTATTCTAATAAATCTAATTTGTGATCCTTGAGTTTGATAATTTTAAGGTTGAAGTTCAATCACTCGTTGTACTTGATTGATGAATCTTCAAAACTTAAATCTTGAGCCATCAAACTTCTCAAGCAAACTAATTTTTGGTTCTTTGATATTTGAATTGTGTTCCATCATAGATGAAGTAGTATGGCTTGGTGTAGACATTGAAGCAGCTCCAATTATCTCTGTATCTTTATTTCTTATTAATCTTATTGCTTCTTGTAGTGGTACATTGAGTTGATGCATTGCAACCATTAGTTTTTTCATTTGCTCTTGTATTTGTGCCATTGTGCTTTTTATTTTAGCAAGCTCTACCATGATAATGTAATAGAAAAAAAAAGTGTCTATTTTTATTATAAAATAAGAAGGCTTTATTTTTATTTCTATTATATAAATATCTTTAGAGTTTCAATTTCTATATTTTAAATCTAGTTTCCTCACAAATACTCTAATTTTTTTAAGACTTCCTATCTTAGTTTAATTATAGAATATAATTTGTTGAAAAGATATTATTTTATTAAAAATTTCTTAAAGATCTTTTTAGTCAAAGAATCATTATTTGTTTCTTAGATAAAAAATTTTAATACTAATAATTCTTTCTCCTAATTATACATATTTGCTTATGATTTTAGAATCTTCTTAATTATAGGATTAAAATTGATATTATAAAGAACATTAAAGGTTAATACTTCCAAGTTTTTATTCTATGTATTGAATCTAATTCCCTCATAAATATTCTAATTTTTTTAAGACTTCAAGCATTAATTTAGTTCTAAGATAGGATTTACTAACAAGATATCATTATGTCAAAAGTTTCTTAAAGATCTATTTAGCTATAGGATCCTTACTTGTTCTTTAAAAAAAAAATTCTAAGACTAATAGATGCAACAATAATATTATAGATCTAATGGTTTTAGTAAGAATTGTGTTAGCACCAATTATATTAGATCCATTTTGAAACAACAAAGAACTTTGTCCATTTGGAATTGTACTATCATAAGTTTAGCCTTGATAAGTTACTTTAGGTTAAATATTGATAAAAAAACTCTTTTTGACTATGAAATACAAGGTTGTTACATAAAAGAATTAGATTGCTAGTTAGAAAGGAATAATCATAATAAAAATAAATATAAAAATTTAAATCTTAAAAGCAATTTGTAAAATCTAAAGCAACTATGTAATCAAAATTAATCTTATTAGTAAGATAGGATGGCTACTTGCTAAAAAATTCCTAAGTATAAATCTTACATTTTAAGAAGCAAATTGATTTTAGAAGAAAAATACTTGAGATTAATGTTCAAAAAATAAGAGAGAGTTTTCTCTGCCTTGTATGGCCCTTATACTACCAAGTTTCTACTCAAGATGGCTGTCTATTCCTATAATTTAAGATCTTACTAATCCTTGATCTAAATTCTAAACTTAAATCTAGTCTTTGCTTGATTAAATCTAATCTTGTCTTTGCTTGACTAGGTCTAGGCCTATACTTATTGTCCAATCTAAATATGACTAATTCAAATTCTTTAGAGATTATTATTAGTTAACAATCATACAATCAATAATGTATATTAAGTCATAAGTAATAAGTCTTATATCTCTGTATGGTAATTTATTTAGATATATCTCAACCATATTAATACTAGTTGTTTAGTACTACATCTATTACTTCTAATAATATTCTTAATTACTAAGTAGTATGATTAAAATAAAAATTTAATTTTTCTTACCATAAATTAGTTGTCTATTACTTATTATTTTTGAGATGTTTTAATCCATATTTCTCTACATCTATTTCATAGCAAGGATCATTTAGATGTGGTCTATTGTTTAAAATGTGACATAATAATGTTGATAATATTATTAAATAAATTTTGAATTTTGAAATATGTGAAAGATCAAATTTAGAATTTAAACTAGTCTTGTCAAAAAAATATATAAATATAATTGAATATATGGTTATAACAACATTTAATTTTTATTAAAGTCTTTGTCATAATCTTTATGATTTAGATTTTTCTAAAAATCATTATGATATAAGAATAATTTCTTTGGAGCTTTTATTACATGAAAAGTGAGTACAACAAACTTGCTAACCATTTTATTAATCATTGTGATTTTCATATGAGCTTAATAAAAGTATTATGTCAAGGATTTTTTTTAGTTCCAACTTTTTATTATAAATTTTGAGCATATAAATTTTTATAAATGAATTGCACTTTTGATTTGTTTTTTTTTTATAATTTTTTTTACTATTTTTAGTACCTATAATAATTAAAACTTTCCTTTGCACTAATGTTGTAAAAATTGTATTAAAGTATAAGAATGCTAACTTAAAACATAAATATTTATTTTTGATCATAAATGTGTAAGACACTTAGGGCAGCTCTACCTTTAATGCATAATGTCTACAAGTTGGAGGTGCACCTGATATATGGTCTATTTGATCAGTTCTCATGCCGGTGTTGGTTGAAGTTTTGTCAAGACGTGAGATCAGATTCCTGTGTTCATAGAATGTGATCTTGCTGGGAATCAGTGTATCTCCAACATTGGCTTCGGGGGGTGAAATATTCTGCTTAGAAGGTCTGCGTTTGACAGTTAGTTAAGCCATGATTCATTGAACCAATACATTGATTACTAAGGTGGCAACAGGTCAATTTGCAAACACTGGTATCATTTCTTTGACCTATGTTCAACCAGGGTCTGAAAAGTATCAATAATTTCTCGCTCAGTAGCTTGCAGTTTTTGCAAAATTAGACGGTCAAGCTCATATGTAATGTAGATGTGAATATGTTCTTGTTAGTTTGTTTGTTGCATGTCTCCATGTGTAGCAAATTTAGGTGGGTGTTTGATAGATTAATACTGTTTTAGGACGTTCAGGTATCTGTGGCATCGGATTTCCTAAATAACTGGAATTCAAAGGAGGCAACTACAAGCACTGGATATGACTACCTCATCCGTCAGGTGAGGAACTTTTATTTTTAACCTTTGTCCATATTATAGCCAAGAACATTCAGACGCTTTGTGGATAACGGAATCGCAGTGTGGGACGTAGTTATAACTTAAGGCGAGTTCCTTTGCTGGGGAACTTTGGCAGAGGTCCAAATTGACACAAAACGTGGTTTTCCCTACCTATCACGAATAATGAATGTATTGTTGTCAGTTAAGTAGATGCACGTGAACATGCGCTGCTTGTCGTGGCGATGGCTGATGAGAATGGCTGCTTTGTATTTGGATTCGTTACTGATGGGATCCTTTTGTTTTTATTGATGGACTCTGGTGTGTTGAGAATGAGTGCCTCATAAGTGACATGTTTAAAAATAGTTGCACACTGCTTCCCAGTACACTTATTTTTCTTACAACCAACACTATCCCAGGTTTAAACTAAGAGATTTGTTTCACGTCATCATTGAAAACAGCATCCAAGTTTGAAGCTGTAAGGTAACTATGAGTTTCGCAAGCTCACCGAAGTACCCCGTTATACTTAAACCTAGCTGAACTCTTAGACAATAATAGAAATGCAAATAGTTCAGAATGAGTGATTCATCAGTAAATTTGAATGTCAGCCAATTGTAACTTGAAATGTTGTCATGAACTAAACTTGTGGAACTATCTACTCTACACTCATACGTAATATGCAAACTGGGCAACACCAAGGAATGGGTGCAGAAATTAGTTGCAGAAATTACACTGCAAGGGCATGATGAGTATGAGGTCGTTGAAATCAAAGGAGCTCCTTAATATCATAGCCTTGAAGCTGCACAGGTATTTAAGAATCATCCATTAATGTAGAGGCAACTGTTACATGTGTGTCCTTATCTTGGTTTTGCCTAACGGAAGGATTAATGCAAGGAACAAAAAATGCAATTTAGTTTAGACATACCCCCATTTACTTAAGACAAGGTCTGATATAATCTTATTATAACATGTATCACTTCTTAAGTCTATAATGTGTAAGATAGTATTGTAAATGACAACATTTGCAGCATTTTAGTCGCACAGTATGTGGTACGACATTGTTGCACACAATGTGTCCAATGATGTTGATTTTCGACTTCATCCAAAACGTTCAGAATTAACGTACCCGTAAGATCGTGAGAAGTATAATCACTCCCGAGTTCCATAATGAGTGTATAAGCATAGGAGTGATCAAAGTTCGCGTTTGTGCATAAGCCAACCCCAACACAATTCCTGCAATGCAATAAAATAGACATTTGCTTCAAGCCGTTAGCTCTAGCTAGAACTAAAATGTCAAACATTGGATAATGATTGCACTCATCTCTACATGACATTATTGACTTCGTAAAAGTCACAACTCACTGACAGGATCATGTGTAAGAGTTCTAAAGTGGGCGTCGGGTGTCCCTTGGCTCCATAAAAACACTACATTTCATATCATATCATATCATTTGAAATTCTGAGCAATAAAAATATCTGATCATGATACAATCGACACCAAATCGTACAAATCAGGTGGTAATAAGTCCGGAAGATAGTGGAATGAAAAAAGTGATCACAGGAATTTACCAAGAGCTACAAGTTGAGGAAATTCTCCTGGAGTCAAATGAGCCCCTGCAAATGCACACGCGCTGACAGCAATAGCCACAGGTGTGGGAACCCTGTCACAAACAAATCATGACGATGTAGTATTCAAGGTTTTCATTCAAAAGAGTTCCAATTCCACATAATTTACATCACTACTTGAGAACGAAACAGCTCTGTGGATGAAGTAAGACGTCCAAGTAGTACCTCCCTTTATTCACCTAAATGTATCAGAAAAAGATGGACCACTCATACCACTTGGTTAAAGACGTCATTAAAAAGCCTCGAAAAACTGTCTCCTCAAGCAGCGGTGCCAGCACACCGGTTACAATGATCAACGATGCTGTGCTGTCAACACCCAAGTGATTGCTGTAAGTCAAATATTGTGATGACTTTTTGTACAAATCGATCAAACCAACAAACATGAATAAGCCGTGTGATAGGTAGGGGCTTTGACACCACTTGTATGCGTGAAAGGAGTTAGACTTGAACCGAAGTAGTGTTACGAGTTTGAAGAACACTCAAAATATTGAGCAAAATCAGTTTGTCGATAAATCTGTTAACCACGAACGAAGACAAAATGGACAATGTGATGACCAGGTGATGAACATTATGCACATAGAGTAAGCAAGAGAAAACATGGGAATAAATTCGAATTCAGGGTGATTTGACAGCAGAAAACCTTGTAGGTGAAGCACCAATGATGGGCAGTAACTGTAAGAGTGCATCTGCTTCCTGCAAAATCGACATATTCGATTGTACCGCATTAAAGAAGGAAATGCGAGGATTCAGGAAAGGGCTCAGTGCTTCAACTAACTTCCTGCGCTAATATCCAGGTACAGGATGGGTAACATTGCAAAATCCTGAAATCACAGTTTTTCGGGGCATGGGAAACGGCATGATATACAATAAAAGCTCGTGAGACCTGTGAGTCACTAAGCGCCATGCTCACAAACTGGTACCAGTGCAAAATAAACACAACATTATTTCAAATGAAAAACATTCGCTAAACTTCCAGGTGAAAGATACTTCTGTATACAGTGCGTTTGAATAAGAAAACCGATGACATGCACATTGCAGAAACAGAATTGCAAACGTATGTACGAGTTAAAAAACCAAAAACATTTGGTCGCATTTTACTATATGGTGTAGTAAACTCACCTCTCGAGGCGGCGGTTGGCCTGTAAGGTTCACAACCAACGTGCTAGCTGCAACTACAGAGGCTGTAGCCGCGACTGTACCCAACCCTCCATAGAGGATCCAACCTCGGCGTAAATCGAAAGGTTTACTAAAGTCTGTCGCCAATTGCATCTCCATATCAGGATCAGGCAGTAAGCAGTCACAATCAGGCAAATAGATTGAGATAAGTTTTGCACTAATATTATTAAGGAAACGAAGAAAAAACAAGGACACGTACGAACCGTAAGAAAAAAGTTGTGGAGGAAGAGGTTTGTGTCGGCGTAGCACTAACGAAATGGCTCCAAGCCCTGCAATGGTTTCGGCTCTGACACATTTTTCCTAGTTAGCTTTCTTCTGGTTATAATAGCCGATAGTTTCAGATTTGATACTTACCAAAATAAATGCCAAATCGGCAGGAAGGAGCTGAAACCATGAAATGGTGCAAGTATCACCGATAACGTGCATCAAGTCATAAAATGTAATTAATCATTATTGAAAATCATACATGGAGTGGGGCTGAATGCATTTCGATAGTCGAAAGCCAAGGAGCAAACCTACAGCTGGTGAATGAGTATGAAAGTAGCCTGTTCATCCAGGTCTAAGACCTGCCGCCGTCCTATGCCAAATTGCGCAGCTCCGACAGAAACAGCTAATCCTGTCAACAAAAAACTGGCATTTACCAGATATTTCCGTGGTAAGAATCTTAAAGCAAAGACACATACAAGGTTGAATAAATGTAGCAAACTACCGATAAGGATTGAATTGATCACGACCAGAACGAACTCAGACCATGAACGCAGAAGCTGAAACACTCATAACGCATCATTCCAAGATAATCCAAGCACTACTTCCGCGTCATTTTCCGTGATATTCAAGGCACAATCCATTTAACACATCCTCCGGAATGGATGCACAAATTGCAAGTGGGTAGCAGAGTCGCATATAAATCATGATGTACCTGAAGAACCAGGATAGCATTCCCACTAAAGTTGTAGTTCCATCCCATGGTACATTCCACTGCTCCAAAATAGGCCACTCCTGCTTAGGGTCCTGCGCAAATTGGGGTAGAAAAGTTGTAAATCAAAGAACACAATTTGCGACCTAATTGGCAATGGAGTAGTGGAAACGAATGAGTAGAATTAAGCATGGTGACATACCGGGACAGGAGGCTGAGGGCTGGAGCCGTCCCCTTGAATCTGATCGTCCGAAGCTACGTTATCCGCAAGAAAGTTATCATGTTTAGAAGATCGGAAATAAGGGGAAGGAAGACGGGATTGAGAGAGAAGCACCAGAGAAGGATGGGGAGGCTGGAGAGAGGGGTGGGATGGGGGAGACAGACGACGAGGGAAGGACAGGAGGGGAGTGGGGACGGTGAAGCCAGCAGGGGGCAGGTAATGCAGACGGCAAGAAAGGAAGAGGTGGGTCATAGCCATGTTGGTGAAGAAGAGGAAGAAGAAGAAGACGACGACGATGACGAAGGTTGATGGTTGAGAAGCGAAGTAAGAGCGAAGGGAGGGAATGAAGGAAATAGGAGATGCACAAGAGCAGTGAGGAGGGGCACGAGTGACTTGGGTGATGAGGAAGAGGACGAGGACGAGGAGGCTTCAGCGGGTGGTCCGAACCAGATGATCATTCGCCACCTGGCTCCGCCCCAACTCTTCATCTTCACAGTGGCCCTCACGCCCACTTTACGCCATGCCCCGGATGACATTGTTCCCATGTGCACAATTCTGCTGCAACCTGATTCTTCCAGTTCTGCAAATCCCTTGTTGTAATAGTTTACATCAAACAAATCTTATATTTTCCTTTTCTTTTTTTTCATTTTTGGCCTCTTCTAATTAAATTTTGGTTTTTTATTATGCTGACATTACTTATGTTAATGAAGCCTAAGAATTTAGTTGAAATTCACTTAATTTCTTTTAAAGTTACATTATTAGATAATTATTTAAGAATCTACTTTAGAATAAATTATGTGGGATTTTAAAATTTTTGAATAAAAAATATAACATTATTAAAAAAATCATGAAAAATGTCTAGTTGATTTGAAGATAAGACATTTTTAAAGATTATAAACATTACAGAGATGTTATACAATTTAAATTTCATTCATAAAAACCCATGAAAAAATTTATTATGTATAATACATTGTCTTTTCTAATGGCTCTTTAAATAATAACAAACCTAAATCAATTCTATTACAAGACTTATATTTGCCTGTGTAATACAAAATATTGTTTGAAAGTAACTAGTCCTTATAATTGATGTTTTTTTTTTCATTGTCTGATTATTTATGTATTCAGAATCTTTGCTATACTCTATTTGTAATGTATTTTGTTTTGCTATATGTTTTTTTACATAATAGTTAAAATACTCAAATAAAATAAATATAATTAAATTTTATATTAAAAAATTAAATATTTAAATTAGTTAAAGTATTAGTGGATTGAAATTAAATTGAAGTAAAAAATTTGGATATAAATGAAGTTTTTAATATTGCTATAGATTTCTATTTGGATACTTGAAATTGGTACTAACATAAGTCCTATATTAGTTGTCAATAATATGTTATTTTTTGAAGTAAATAAATCAATGGTGGTTAAAAAAAGTAAAAAATGATATATAGCTACAAGACAAAGTGAATGATAATAAATAATAGTAATATTAGCAATAAATATCAATAATAAAAATAAAACATAGAATTAAGGTTGTAAAAGCTCAATTCTATCAAATATATTATATTTAATTTTAATATCAAAATAAAATTAAAAAAAGTCAAAGGACTACAATGGACCTTTCTTGTATTCTATTCTTGATTGAAGACTCTTCAGCTTCTTTATATTTGGTAATATCCATTTTAGTTCTTTTCTATCTTATATCTTTTTTTTTTTCAATTATTATTATTATTTTTTTTTAATAATATATGAGTATATTATCTTTTGAATTTTATTTAGATTCATCTCCTTAATAGTTTAACAAAATTAATACTTATAATATCAAAGCTTGATTTTTCTTAATAAAAAGTGAATTACTTTATTTTTTAAAAAATATCAAAGTATTTTAAAGATTACAGATTATTTTTATCTAAATTGATATTATTTTTTCAATACCACTTTTTCTTTTTCTTTTTCTTATATAAAATTTTTTAAGTCTTTATAAATATAATTGATTTAGAAGAGATGATAAATATCATAATATAAATGTAAGAATAAATAAAAAATTTGATACTTGCTATGTATCAATTTTGTCTACCACCTCAATCAACATAAAGAATGTCAAGGATACAAGAATATAGAATAAGAGACTTGAACTAAGATAAGGTTTCCAGAAGAAACCAACAAGAATTTGAATTAATCAGATGAGTATACAAACAACACCAAAAAAAATGAATTAGAATTCTAAGAGATGCATTGTTGAGATTGAAGAACTCTTCAGCCTTGATCCCTATATATATTCCTATCTGGAACGCTTCTTGAATGACTTCCATTAAACTAAAAAGCTTCTCAAGTAGCTTCTAATAACTGGAAAGCTTCTTGAGCTCCTTCCACTAATTAGGAAACTTCTCAACCAACTTTCACCAATTAAAAAGCTTCTAAAATATTCTAGAAGGTTCTATGAATTTTTAGAGTATATGTCCCTAACATTATCTTCTTCTCTAGCAACAAGTCTCAAGAAAAGTTCGAATTTACTACATACGTAAAAAATCAAGAATACACTGCACTAATGAAGCTATATATTTTGTTCTCCATTCTTGAGCAATGGATTCTATTAGTCCTTGAAGAAATTGCTTATGACCTTGAACTAATACCTCTGTTATTAAAACATCCCATCCAAAGATCCGATCTTCGTTGCGGCCTTCAAAACATCTTCCAAACAAGATCTCAAGACTAAAAGGATTCACCTTTCCAAGTTTAAGCAATATCACTAAAGCTCGAGTATTAGAATCAAGATTTGCATGGTTGGATCTTATTCCTAATGGCTCTAATTGAGGTTGTATTTGGCACTGAAATACATTGTCCTTACTTTGTTCAATTAAAGGCTATGAAAATTACACTCGTTCATTTGAAGCTTATGTGGCAAACAAATCTTTTGAATCTTCTTTTTTCAATGCTTGAAAGTTTGATATGGTGACTAATTTGCTTCTACTGCTATTGTGTTGTGGTTTGGCTACCATGTAAAAAAATTGTGTATGTATATTTAATGTACAATTTATTATATAGTTACATGAAAGTCATAACAGTGGATTTTATTGGTTAAAAGATGTGATTAGATTATTAGTTTAGAAAGGATTTGTCTAAAAAGGATATTATTAAGATTTATATAATCTTATTTCTTCTTTTAATTGTAATTTTGAGGTTGATTTTATATTGATAATAACTTATATATATCTTAAGTCACCTTTGTTAGACATTGGTGATCCTTAAGACCTTATTTACTTCTTTTATTTGATATCTAGAACACATATTATGTAAATCTTATAAGTAAAAGGATTAGAAAGGGATTTTTAATATGAAAAGAAGTAGCTTGGCCATCCATGTAAATGAATGGAGATGGATGATAGAAGTCTCTATTCTAATTATCCAAAAATCATGCCCAATGGGCTTCAAGGAGGCTGCCTGAGGGTTTATTAGAGATTAGGGATTTTTTTTTTTAAGGGAGTTGAATATCAAAGGCTAGAGTCAATAAGTTTGGATTTTTGGAAATGGTTTTGGTACAAATCTTGTATGATTTGGACTTTTTATGAAAGAGTTATAGGTGCTCAAAGTTAGGGTGTCAAAATTGTATCTATTGTCACTCTTTTGGGCATAACTTGCACATGCACAGAGCAATAGAGGATCGGCGACTAGAGTTGAAAAGAGCACTTTCACGGATAAACTTTTCATATATAGCTTGATAAAATCCAAACTAGGGTGAAGGAGAAAATTGGGGATCGAAATCAGTGCTTGTAAGCTAAAGGTAGTAAGTGATCCCGCTTAACTAGTAGTTACATTTTGAGCTATATCTTAGGAAATTTGATAGATTTTTGGCTTAAAATTTTTTAAAAGTATATATGTTTATGACATCAAACTATGTAAGAAAATTTTGTAGTATTAGAATTTTGGATTTGTGAGATATAAGGAAAATAGTGCTCAGGTGTCTCTAAACTAGGATTTTAAGCACCTGCTAGGGCTTTTAAGATATCAAACGATTGAAAGCAAATTAATAGTTGATTCTTCTTTGTAGTAAAACTTAAAATTATTATCTACACTTTGAAGAAACTTTAATAGAAATTGAATGGTTGAATCAAGACTTATTAGGCTCTAAAGATCAAGAAGAAATAAGTCCTTGTGGATAAATAAAGTTTTAAAGAGTTTTTTTTTTATAGAGTTTGAATCCTTTTTGTACAAACCTAATTAAATACAAAGAGGATTTATCTATATAACTTCTTTTTTTTAATATTTTTGTATTATTTGTTTTTTTAATTAAAAACAAAGTACTTATTGGAATTTAGCCAATAAGTTTCAAATAAACTCTCCACAGCCAAATACTCAGTGTATTTCCAGATAGAAGTTCACGTCATCCGACATTGCTCTATTCTATCTTAGAATAAATCATTACATATTGATGAAGGCTTTAGTTTAATTCTCTCCATCTTATGAATTTGTCTTGAATCCAATCTTCACTAAGAAATTATCATCGAATACGTTTGGATTTGTGAGGATAGATTCAATGAAATTTTTATATCTTTTGAGGTGCATAAGCAAGATTTGTGGCCGATTCCTATATATGCTCATTAATATCATAGCCTCACTAGTGAATAAGATATTCTAATTTATTCTATCTTTGCTGTGAATTAAGTACCTTTTCAACCTTGTATTCTTTATGGTCTTTAATTTTGATATTAGGCGGCAATTTTTGTATTCTTTCTAGAATATGCAACTTTCTATAAGGTTCTAAAAGAGAGATATGAAAAATTGGATGTACCTTCATAGTAGATGGTAATTTTAAGCAATATGCCATTGAATTGATTTGCTTCTAAATAAAAAATGGTTCCAACCTTTGACAGTCCAACTTATCGCATGGCCGCTTAGTGTCACAGACATACTTTAAGCCACTATTAGAATTTTTTGTAATCTTCTAGAACTTACTATAGCTTTCTAAAATCTTCTAGAATCTTCTAGAATCTTCTAAAATCTTCTAAAATCTTCTTTAGTCTTTGAAAATCTTCTAGAATCTTCTTCAACCTTCTAGGACTTCCCGTAGACTTTTTAGAATTTTTCAAAATCTTCCTCAAACTTCTAGAATCTTCTAAGATACTTGTAAGATCCTCTAGAATCTTCTTCAATCTTCCAAGACCTCTTGTAGACTTTTTACAGTCTTCTAAAATCTTCTTCAGGTTTTTAGAATAATCTAAGATATTCTTAGAAGATCCAATAGGACAAAAGGCCTCATAGTATAAATAAGAGCCAAAATTGAGGAACACCTCAGTCTTGCCAACTCAAGTCTTGGAGCAATTAAGACTGTTGTCTTGTTCTTGTCCATCCAGTTCTTTGTTTTTTGAAGTTATTATGGTTTTGATTTCTTCTCTTTGGTTCTTGGCTAACTTGCTATCTTGCATCCTTGATAGTTTGGCAAGATTGACTTATATAATCATATCAAAGCTTAGATCTCTTGATAGAGAGTGGATTATCCCGCTTTAAGATACTATTGTATTCTAAAGGAGTGTGGACTACCTCTCTCTAGAGTGATATGCTTACTTGTTGTACTTGATTTTTCTTTGGAAAGAGTGGATTATCCCTTTCTTAAGTTATATCACTACATTTTAGAGGTTGCGGATTATCCTCCTCTAAATTAACTATCTAAAAGTATTTCTTTTAGTATAGAAATTACTAATGACTTATCAATTTTTTTTTTTTTTAAGATGGAAATAGATCAGGTTAATAGAAGTGCATCCTCACAAACAAAGAATAGAGTGGCAACACTTGTAGATCTTTAAGCCCTATTGAATACAATATGATAAGAAATGATATTTTTTTGTAATCCAAAAAAAATCGCAAATGGAGCAAGTATTTGAAGAAACTAAGCAAGAGATTCATAACTTGCAATAATAAATTATTTGATTAAGAGAAGCAAGCAGTAGACAAGCTATGCACACAACTTCTCTAAAAGTTCCAAGGATTTTTATAAAAGAGCCAAAAGCTAATATGCCTAATAAGTTTGATGGAACAAGATGCAACTTTTGAGGATTTGTACAACAAGTGCAGCTTTATTGAAGACTATATCCATCTCATTATCTAGATGGATTCATTCAAGTCGCTTTTGTAGGCACCTTTTTATCAGAAAGTGCTTGATCATGGTTTGCACCACTATTGGAAAAGAATTCTCCGATCCTATATAATTTAGAAGCTTTTATGAAAAGATTTACTATTGCTTTTAGAAACAATGATTGAAAGAAGGTGGCAGAGAGGAAGATTCAAAATCTACGATAAGAGCAATGTTCAACTGCAATTTATGTCGTAGAATTTCAACAACTTACTTGTGATCTTGATTGGAAT
The DNA here is from genome assembly GCA_036785485.1 of Physcomitrellopsis africana. NCBI lineage: Eukaryota > Viridiplantae > Streptophyta > Bryopsida > Funariales > Funariaceae > Physcomitrellopsis > Physcomitrellopsis africana. The sequence goes on along the minus strand of JAWRVF010001877.1, from coordinate 3,795 downwards.
GATAAGACTTTTATATTCAATTTCATTATAACCTAAAGGATGATGTAAAGAATTTATTGATCATGATACTAAGAGTTGAAAGCTTAGAGGAATTCATAGCTCAAGCTATTACTTGTGACAATCGCATATTTGAACTATGACAAGAAAGGCGATCAATTTTTAACAATATCTATCAAAGTATGATTGCTACATCTTCAAGAGTATTAGAAAAGCCATTAACATATCCTAAACCTATGTAGATTGATTTGACTCAATTCAAGCTATTAACACCAGTGGAAAAGACTAGACATCAATAAGAGAATTTATGCCTATATTGTGGAAGATTCAATCACAAGGCAGCAAATTTTCCAAATAAGTCTAAAAAATTCAAGGTACAAGGTATAATATCCGAATTAGAAAGGTCAAAAAATGAAGATGTCCAATCACAATAGGGACCTTACGGTTGGACACCCCCAAATCTAAAGCACCAGAAAGAGGTCTCTTTTTACCTCCAGATCCAATATCTTGTTTTATACTTCTTGTATATATAAGAACCTTGAAACAAGAAATTTCTGCAAAAGTCCTTTTAGATATTAGAGCCTCAGCATGCTTTATAGATAAAGATTTTGCAACTAGGTATAATCTATTACTTGTAAAGAAGATCCATCTTGCACCTCTTGAAGTCATTGATGGACAAAATCTTGTATCAAGAGATGTTGTCGAAGAAATCCAACCATTGGAAGTGATACTAGGAGATGAAGTATCACAAATTATTTTCAACATTATTAGATATCCGACAAATCCTATTGTCATTGGACTTCCTTGCTTTGAGCTACATAATTTTGATATTGATTGGAATACGCAGAAGATTTTCTCAAGATCCACACATTAAAAGAAGAAACAAGGTATTGCTCTATTTCTTAAAGTTAAAGCATTTATGCAAGCAGTAAAAAAAGGAAATGCATTTGCATTGTATGCCATCCCAATGAAAGATCCAACGGAGCAACTAAAGCAAGAAATTCCTAATCAATATTGCAACCTAGAAGACATATTTGAAAAAAAAAAAAAATAGACATATTACCCAAACATTGTCTTTATGCTTGTGCAATCAAATTACAAGATAGAGCTCAACCTCCATTTGGTCTAATTTACAATCTATCACAAATGGAGCTTATAGCCTTGTTAGAATATATTAATGAAAACCTACCCAAGAATTTTATTTGACATTCAAAATCACTTGATGGAGCTCTTATATTATTTATGAGAAAGAAGGATGGTTCCTTACATATGTATATTGACTATTAAAGTTTGAACAAGGTAATTATAAAAAATTACTATCTATTACCATTAATCTCAAGATTATTGGAATAATTAGGACAAACAAAGATTTTACAAAGATTGATTTGAGAGGCGCCTACAATCTAGTCACGATTAAAGAAGGAGATCAATGGAAGATAGCATTAAATATAAGGTATGGACATTTCGAATACAATGTTATACTTTTTGGATTTACAAATGCACCTGTAGTCTTCCAACATATGATGAATGATATCTTACAAGAATACTTAGATGACTTTGTAATCATCTATTTGGACAATATCTTGATCTTTTCTAAGAATGAAGAAGAGCATGAATATCATGTATGGAAGGTATTAGAGAAACTGCAAAAAAGTGGATTGTATGCCAAATTGGAGAAATGCTCGTTCTTCCTACCATCAATTAAATTTTTAGGATATATCGCTTCAAAAAATGGAATTTTCATAGATCCAAAGAAGATACAAACTGTTATGGAGTAGAAACAACTGTCATCAATTAAAGATATACAATGTTTCTTGGGATTTGTAAATTTCTACAAAATCTTTATCAAAGATTATTCCAAGGTTGTGGCTCCATTAACGCGATTCACAAGCAAGGACAAATTTATTTGGGATGAGAAGGCTAAAAAAGTATTCAAGAAGCTAAAAGAATCTTTCACTTCTGCTCTTATACTTATCCACGTAGATCCAATAAAACCATTCATTCCGGAAACGAATGCCTCAAATTTTGTATTAGAATCTATACTCTTTTAAAGTGGTGATGATAGTCAACTACATCTAGTAGCATTCCACTCTCAAAAAATTTTAGCTGCGAAGATTAATTAAGAGATCCATGGCAAAGAATTATTGACAATTGTTGATGCTTTTGAAGAATGGCGCCATTTGTTGGAAGAGACTCAATACAAGATCATAATATATATTGACCATAAAAACTTGGTATATTTTATGAGTGCTCGAGTTCTAAATTGTCGACAAGCACAATGGAGCATGTCATTATCTTGATTTGATTTTGTAATTACATATTTTCCGAAAAAACTTTAAAGAAAATGAGATGCCCTTTTTTGACGATCATATCTTGCACCAAAAATAAGAGATATTATATTGGATCAACAAAAATCAATCATGTTGAAGCCGTCTAATTTGCAGTTAAAGACATTGACAATATCTACCTATATAGATACAACTCTCAAGACAGAAATCCAAAAAGCAATAAAGACAGATCCATTTATAATAAATATCCAATAACGTTTAAAAAATACACATGTGGAAGAAAATAATAATTTCAAATTGGAAGGTGGATTGTTATACTTCAAAAATCTTCTAAATATTCTTCCAAAACCTACAAGAGTTTAAATTCTTGAAGCTCGACATGACCTTCTAGCAGCTGGACACTTTGGCTTCAATAAGACCTTAGAATTGATATCCAAAGACTATTGGTGGCCTCAAATGTAGAAATTGGTGAAAGAATTCATCCAATCATGTGAAATTTATGCGCAAACAATGATTCCAAGATACCAACCATATGGCCTTTCTTGCAACCCCTTCTAGCTCCTAGCGCCCTGGGCCAGGTAATTATTATTTATAGACTTCATTATAGACCTCCCAATTTTAAATGGAAAAGATTCAATTTTTGTGATGATAGACCGTCTTACCAAGATAACACACTTTATTCCATGCAACAAGATTATTTTTGGAGAGGAAACAATGAAGCTTTTTATTGATAATATTTATCAAATACATGGCCTTCCAATTGACATTATTTCAGATCAACAATCACAATTTGTATCAAACTTTTAGAGAGGATTATTTTGGCTTTTGAAGATCAAGATCAACCTCTCATCCGCTTATCATCTTCAAACTGATAGTCAAATAGAACGAGTGAATCATATCTTGAAACAATATGTTCATTGTAGTACAAATTATCAATAAGATGATTAGACAGACTTTCTACTATTGGCTCAGGTTGCATATAATAACTCCAAACATTCTTCAACAAAGCAAATTCTATTCTTCTGAAACTATGGATACCACCTTAGAGTAGATACATTCTAAATTTAAGATGTGAGAAGCCCTGCTGTAGAAAATCAAGCTACCTATTTAAAACCATCTATGAAGAATTGAAATTCCAATTACAAATAGCCCAAGATTGATATAAAGACTATGCAGACATTCATCGCAAGAAGTAATCAAATTTCAAAGTAGGAGATTATGTTTGATTACTTCAACAAAATATACAAATAAATTGATCATCACAAAAATTAAACTATCAAAGACTTAGATCTTTTACAATTCTACACGAAGTAAATCTAATAAGTTTTCATCTCAAACTATCAAATAGCATGTACATTCATCCAATCTTTCATGTCTTGCTTTTAGAAACCTATTATAAATCAAATATTGCTGAAAAAACTATTCCACCACCAATTCGAGTTGAAGTCAATCAAAAGATTGAATACAAGGTAGATGAAATATTGGATTCATGTATAAGATATAGATGATT